>JAIUJO010000220.1:670000-700000 GCA_023846275.1 Vanilla planifolia | reverse complement strand
TCCTCTTTGTCTTCTTCTTCAACTTCTTCTTCTTCGTCTTCTTCTTCTTCTTCTTCTTCTCCTTCCTATTCTTCACCTCCTCCTTCTTCTTCTTCATCTTTCTCATCTTATTCTTCCTCTCCTATTACTACTTCTTCTCCTTCTTCCTCTTCTTCTTCTTCTTCCTCTCCTTCTACTTCCTCCTTAAATAGTTGTTTTTCTTCTTCTTCTTCTTCTTCCTTTTCTTGTTCTTCTTAATCCTTAATCGTTATCCTTTTTTCGTAATCCCCAATCCTAAATATCAAATCCCTTATCCTTAGAAATTAATCTCTTAATCCTTAATCCATAATCAATAATCACTAATCATTAATCCCTTTAGTATTAACCTCTAATCTTCAATTTTTATTACTTATTTCTTAATTCTTATTCCCTAATTCTAAGACCTTAATCCTTAAACCCTTATTCCTAATTGATAATTCGTTAATCCCTAATCTCTAATCCCTAACCCTTAATCCCTAACACCTAATCCCATATCCCTCCCACCTTAATCTCTAAACCCAAATCCTTAACCCCCTTATCTGTAATCCCTAATCCTTTTTTTCTTCTTCTTCCTCTTCTTCCACTTCCTTTTCTTAATCTTAATCATCTTCTTCTTCCTCATCTTCCTTATATTCCTCTTCTTCTTCTTCCTCATCTTCCTTATATTCCTCTTTTTCTTCTTATTCTTCTTATTCTTCTAAATTTTATTCTTCTTCTTCTTCTACTTCCTTCTAATCTTTTTCTTCTTCTTCTTCTTTTTCTTCTTCATCATTCTCTTCTTCTTCACATTCTTATTCTTCTTTATTTTCTTCTACTTTTCTTCTTCCCACTCTTCTTCTTTCCCTTCCTTTTTTCTCTATTTTCTTCTTTTCCTATTCTTTTTCTTCCTCTTCTTCCTCCTCCTTTTCTTCTCCCTTTTCTTATTCTTTTTCTTCTTCTTCTTCATCATCTTCGATTTCTTCTTCTTCTTCTTCTTCTTCCTCTTCTTCTTCTTCTTCTTCTTCCTCTTCTGTCTCTTCTTCTTCTTCGTGCTTTTGAATCCCTAATCCCTAATCTATAATCCAATCCCTAATCTCTAATCTCTAATCCTTAATTCTTAATCACTAATAAATAATCTCAAATCTCTAATCCCTAATCTCCAATACCTAATTTTAAATCTCAAATCCCTAATTAGTAATCTCTAATCCCTAACACCTATTCTCCTTCTTCTTCTTTTTCAACTTCTTTTTTTGTTCTTCTTCTTCTTCTCTATCCTCTACATCTTCTTCTTCTTCTTCTTCTTCTTCTTCTTATTTTTCTTCCACTTCTTCTTTTTCTTACTCTTCTTCTTCTTCTCCTTCTTCCTTTCTTGTTCTTCTTATTCCTCTTCATCTTTCTCTTCTTCTTCTTCCACTTCTTCTTCCTCCTCTTCTTCTTCTTCTTCTTCTTCTTCTATTTCTTCTTCTTCTTCTTCTTCTTCTTCATCTATTATAGCTTTTCCTTTTTCTACTCCTTCACCTTCTCTTTGTCTTTCTCCTATTCCTTCACCTTCTCCTTCTCCATCTACTACTCCTCCTTCTCCTTCTCCTTCTCAATTTCCTTCTCCTCCTTCTCCTCGTCTTCCTTCTATTTCTCTTTCTTCTTCTTCTTATTCTTCCTTCTTTCTTCTTTCTTCTTTTTTCTTTCTTCTTTTTTCTTCTTCCTTCTTCCTTTCTCTTTCCTTTTTTTGTCTTCCTTTTTCTTTCCTTCTTCTTTTTTCCTTCTTCCTTCTTCTTTCTACTTTATTCCTCCTCTTCTTCTTCCTCTTCTTCTTCTTCTTCTTCTTCTTCTTCCTCTTCTTTTTCCTCCTCTTCTTCTCCTTTCTTTCTTTCTTCTTCTTTCTTCTTTCTTTTTTCTTCTTTC
Organism: Vanilla planifolia; assembly: GCA_023846275.1. Taxonomy (NCBI): domain Eukaryota; kingdom Viridiplantae; phylum Streptophyta; class Magnoliopsida; order Asparagales; family Orchidaceae; genus Vanilla; species Vanilla planifolia. The sequence goes on along the minus strand of JAIUJO010000220.1, from coordinate 698,101 downwards.
CTCCATCTTTCTTCTACCTTCTTCCTTCCCATTAATCCCCAATCCCCAATCCTTAATTGCTAATAAATTCCTAATCTATAATCTTCAATCTTTAATCCCTAACCTATATTGCTTAATCTCTAATCTCTAAACTCTAATCCTTAATACCTAATCCTTAATCCCTTATCCCTAATCTATAATCCTTAATCCCTAATCTCTAATCTCTAATCCCTAATTCCTAATACTTAATCACAAATCCTTAATCCTTAATCCTTAATCTCAAAGAGTAATCCCAATCCATTAATCTCTAATATCTAATGCCAAATCCTGCACCCTTAATCACTAATCACTAATCTGTAATCTATAATCATAAATCCTTATTCCCTTATCGCTAATCCCTAATCAAAATCCCTAATCCTTCATTACTTAATCTCTAATCCCTAATCCTGAATCCTTATCCCCTAACCTTTAATTCCTAATCCATCTCTTCTTCCTCATCTTCTTTCTTCTTCCTCCTCTTCATTTTCTTCTTCTTCATTATCTTCTTCTTCTTCTTCCTCATTTTCGAATTCTTCATTTAGCTCTTCTTCCACATCTTCCTCTTCTTCTTGTACTTCTACTTCTTCCTCTTCTTCTAATTCTTCTTCTTCTTCCTCCTCTTTTTCTTTTTCTTCTTCTTCTTCTTCTTCTTCTTCTTCTTCCTCTTCTTCTTGTTGTTCTTCATCTTCTTTTTTCTTTCTCATCTTTTTCTTCCTCTTCTTCTTCTTCTTCTCATTCTTCTTTTCTTGTTCTTCTTATTCCTCTTCTTTTTTCTTCTTCTTCTTCTTCTTCTTCTTCTTCTATTTTGTCTTCTACTTCTTCTTCTTCATCATCATGATGTTCTCCTTCCTCTTCCTCATCTCCTTCTCCTTCTCCTTCTCTTTGTCTTTCTGTTTCTCTTTCTCCTTCTGCTTGCCCCTACTCTTACTCCTCCATCTCCTTCTCTGTCTCCATCTCCTTCTCCTTTTCCTTCCCCTTGACCTTCTCCTTGTCTATCTCCTCTTAATCCTCATCCTCCTTCCCCTTCTCTTTCTCCTTCTTCTTCTTTTTATTATTCTTCTTCTTCCTTCTTTCCTCTTTCTTCTTTTTTCTTCCTTCTTCCTTCATCCTTCTTTCTTCCTCCTTCCTTCTTCCTTATTCCTTCTTCTTTCTTCCTTCTTCCCTCTTCCTTCTTCTTTATTTTCTTATTCTTGTTAATCTTCTTCTTCTTTTACCTCTTCTTCTTCCTTCTCTTCTTTTCCTTCTTTCTTCCTTCTTCTTTCTTCTTTAATCTTTCTTTCTTCCACCTCCATAATCACTAATCACTAATCCATCCCTAATCTTTATTCTTTAATCTTTAATTTTAAACCTCTTCTTCTTCTTCTTCCTTCTTCCTTCCTTGTTCATTCTTCTTTCTTCTTCCTTCTTCCTTCTTCCTTCCTCTTTCCTTCCTCCATCTTTCTTCTTCCTTCCTCCTTCCTTCTTCCTTCTTTCTTCTCCCTTCTTCCTACCTCCTTCTTTATTCCTCCTCTACTTCTTCCTCTTCTTCTTCTTCCTCTTCTTTTTCCTCCTCTTCTTCTTCTTTTTTCTTTCATCTATCTTCCTTCTACCCTCTTCCTTCTATTTAATCCCTACTCCCTAATCCCTAATCCTTAATCCCAAATAACAAATCTATCCCTAATCTCTAATCCGTAATCTTTAATCCCTAACCTCTAATCCGTAATCTTTAATCTCTAACTCTAATCCTTAATACCTAATCCCTTATTCTTAATCCCTAATCTATAATTCATGATCCCTAATCTCTAATCTCTAATCCCAAATCCCTAATCCTTAATCACAAATCCTAAATACTTGATCTAAAATTGTAATCCTAAACTATTATCTCTAATCCATAATCTCTAATATTCTTAATCACTAATCTCTAACCTTTAATCCTAAATCCTTATTCCCTTAATCTTTATTTCTAATCCTTCGTTCCTTAATCTTTGATCCCTTTTCTTCTACTTTTTCTTCTTCTTCTTCTTCCTCTTCTTAATCTTCTTCCTATTCTTTTTCTTCTTCCTCATTTTCTTCTACTTCTTTTACCTTTTCTTCAACATCTTCTACTTCTTCTTCTCATCTTTCTTCTGCATCTGCTTCTTATTCTTCTTCTTCTTCTTCCTTTTCTTCTTTCTCTTCTTCATCATCTTCTTCCTCTTATTCTTCTTCTTCTTCATCTTCCTCCCCTTCTTCTTCTTTTTCTTCTTCTTCTTCTTCCTCATCTTCTTCTTCCTCTTCTTCTTCTTCTTCTTCTCTTTCCTTTCTTGTTCTTCTTATTCCTCTTGCTTTTGCTCTTCTTCTTCTTCTTCTATTTTTCCTTCTTCATCTTCCTCTTCTTCTTCTTCTCCTCCTCCTCCTTCTTCTCCTTCTCCTTCTCTTTGTCCTTCTCCTTCTCCTACTTTTTCTCCTTCTCCTACTCCTTCTCCTTCTCCTTCTCCTTCTCCATCTCTTTCTCCTTCTCCTTTGCCTTCTCCTTCTCATTCTCTTTGTCCTCGCTCTCCTCATCCTGCTTCTCCTTCTTATGCTTTTTCCTTTTCTTCTTCTTCTTTGTTCCTTCTTCTTTCTTCTTTCTTCTTTCTTTCTTTCGTCTTCCTTCCTCCTTCTCCCTAATCCATAAACTTAATCCCTAATCACTTGTCCATCCCTAATCTATAATCCTTTATATTTAATTCTTAATCTTTATTCTCTAATCTCTAATACCTAAACACTAATCCCTAATACCTCATCCCTAATCGCTAACTCAAAAATCCCTAATCCCTAGTTCTTAATCCTTCCTTTTCAAATCTTCAATCGATATTCTGAGATGCCTAACCTTTAATCCTTCATTTCTTAATCCCTAATCCCAAATACATAGGCCTTCAACCCTAACCCTTAATCCATCTCTTCTTTTTCTTCTTTATCTTCTTCTTCTTGGTCCTTCTCCATATTTTCTTCTTCATCTTCTCCACATGTTTGTCTTCTTCTTCTTCCTCTTCTTCCTCATCATCTTCTTCTTCTCCTTCTTTTTCTAATTTTTCTTCATCTTTTCTTCTTCTCTTATTCTTGTTCTAATTCTACTTCTTACTCCTCTTCTTCATATTCTTGTTCATGTTCTTCTACTTCTACAACATCTTCATTTTCTTCCTCTTCTTTTTTCCTCTACTTGTACTTCTTCTTTTTCTTCTTCTTCTTGACATTCTTGTGCTCCTTCTTCTTCTTCTATCTCTTCTTCATCTTCTTCTTCCTCAATTTGTTTTTGTTCTTTCTCTTTTTCTTCTTCTTTTTCTCCTCCTCCTTCTTCTTCTTCTATTTCTTCTTCTTCTTCTTCTTCTTCTACTTCTTCTATTTTTTCATCTTCTTATTCTTCTTAATCTTCTTCTTCAACTTCTTCTTCTTTTTCTTCTGCTCTTCTTCTTCTACTTCTTCATCATCTTCTTCTTCTTCTTCTTCTTCTTCTTCTTCTTGCTCTTCATCTTCCTCTTCTTCTGCTTCTACTACTTAACCTTCTTCTTCTTCTTCTTCTTCCTACTCTTTTCCTTCTCCTTCTTTTACTTCTTCTTTTTCATCTTCTTCCTCCTCTTCTTCATCTATGTTTACATTTTCTTTTTCTTTTTCTTCTTCTTCTTCTTCTTCTTCTTCTCTTTCTTCTTCTAGTTCTTCTTTATTTCTTCTTCTACTTCTTCTTGTTCATCTTTTTCTTTTTCTTTTTCTTATTCTTCTATTTCTTCTTCTTCTTCTTCTTCTTCTTCTTCTATTTCTACTTCTCCTTATTCTTTTTTTAATCTTATTCTTCTTCTTCTTCTTCTACTTCTTCATCTTCTTCTTTGTAAACCTTAATCTTTATTCTCTAATCCCCACTCCTTAATTTCTCCTTACCTAATCTCTAATCAGTAATCCCTAATAAATCCCTCTTTAATTCCTAATCTTAAATCTTTAATCCCAACTCACTAATCCTTAATCCATAATCTATCCATAATCCCTAATTCCTAATCCTTAATCCTTATTCTCTAATCCATAATCTTTAATTAATAAACCTTAATCTATAATACCTGAACCCTAATTTATGATCTATAATCACTAATCGTTAATCTCTAATCACTTATCTCTAATCCTTAATCCTTAATCTTTAATCATTAATCTCTAATCGCTGATTCGTTATCTAAAATCCCAAATCCTGATCCAATTCCTAATCGCCTAATTTCTAATCTTTAATCCCTGACCTTTAATCGATAATCTTTAATCTTGAATGCCTAATCACTAATCTCTAATCCTTAATTCCTAACCTTTATTCCCTAATTCGTAATCCAAAATCCATAATCCCTTATCCCTAATCCTTAGTAATTAATCCAATAATCCTTAATGCTTAATTCTTAATCCATAACCAGTATTCCCATCATCCTTAATCCTTAACCTTAATCCCTTATCCATAATACTTAATACATAATACCTATTACTTATTTCTTAATCCTTACTCCCTAATTCCCAATCCATAATCCCTAAATCCTAATACTTAATTGATAATCCCTAATCTATTATCCCTAATCATTAATCTCTAGCACTTAATCCTATATCCCTCCCACCTTAATACCTAATCCTTAATCCCTGATCCATCTTTTCTTCCTTTTATTCATCTTTTTCTTTCCCTTCTTCTTCTTCTTCTTCCCTTTCTTCTTCATTTTCTTCAACATCTTCTTCTTTTTCTTCTACCCCATCCTACTCTTCTTCTTCTTCTTCTTCCTCTTGTTCTTCTTCTTCTTCTTCTTCTTCCTTCTCTTCTTCTTCTTCTTGCTTCTTGCTTCTCTTCTTCTTCTTCTACTTCCTCTTCCTCTTCTTCTTCTTCTTCTTCATTGTCTTCTATTTCTACCACTTCTTCCTCTTCCTCTTCTTCGACTTTTCCTCTTCTTCTTCTTCCTCTTCTTCTTCCTCTTCTTCTTCTTCTTCTTATTCCTCTTCCACTTCATCTTCTTTCTTATCTTCTTCTTCTGCAACTTTTTTTTCCTAATCTTCCTCGTCATCTTCTTTTTCTTCTTCCCACTTCTTCTTTTTCTTCTTCTTGTTTCTATTATTCATCATCTCCTTCTTCCTCATCCTCTTCGTCTTCTTCTTCCTCTTCATCCTCATCTTTCATCACTTCTTATTCTTCTTTTTTCTCTTCTTCTTCTTCTTGTTCTTCTTTTTTTATCTCTTCTTCTTCTTCTTCTTCTTCTTTCCCTTCTTCATCTACTTCTACTTCTTTTATGTCTTTTTCCTCTTCTTCTTCTTCTACTTTTTTGTACTTCTTCTTTTTCTTCCTCCACTTGTTCCTTGTCTTCCTCTTCTTCTTCTTCTTCCTCTTCTTCTGTCTTCTTCCTCTTCTTCTTCTTTTTCTACGACTTCTATTTCTTCGTCTTCTTCTTCTTTCTCATCTTCTTCTTGCTCTTCTATCTCTTCTTCCTCATCTTCCCCTTCTTCTTCTTCTTCTTCTTCTTCCTGCACTTTCGCTTCTTCTTCTTCTTCTTCTTTCTTCTTCTTTCTCTTCTTCTTTATCTTGCTCTTCTTCTTCTTGATCTTCTTCTTCTCCTTCTTCTTCTTCTTCTTCTTCCTCCTCCTCTTCTTGTTCTTTTACTTCTTCTTCTTCTTCTGCTTCTTCTTCTTCTTCTTTTGCTTATTTTTCTTCTTCAACTTCTTCTTTCTACTTCTTCTTCTTTAACTCCGCTGGTTCAATTTCTTCCTCTTCTACTTCTTCATCATCATCATCATCTTTTTCTTCTTCTTCTTCATATTTTCAATTTCTTCCTCTTCTTCTTCTTCTTCTTCTTCTTCTTTTTCTTCTTCCTCCTCTTCTTTTTCTTCTTATTCATCTTCTTCTTGTTCTTCCCCTTCTTCTTCTTCTTCTTCTTTTATTACTTTTTCTTCATCTTCTACCTCCTTTAGTTCGTCATCTACCTCTTGTTCTAGTTCATCTTCCACTTTTTTTTATCTTCTTATTCTTTTTCTTCTTCCTAATCTTCTTATTTTTCTTCTTCCTCTTCTTCTTCTTCTTCTTCTTCCTCCCCTTCTTCTTCTTCCTCCCATTCTCTTCTTCTTCTTCTTCCCCCTCATCTTCATCAACTTCTTCTTCTTCCCCTTCTTTTTCTTCTTTTCTTCTCCTTCCTATTCTCCTTCTTCTTCATCTTCTTTTAGCTCCTCTTCTTCTTCTATGACTTGTTCTTTTTGTGTTTCTTCTTCCACTTCTTCTTCTTCTTCTTCTTCTTCTTCTTCTTCTTCTCCTTCTTCTTCTCCTTCTTCTTTTAAATCTTCTTCTTCTGCTGCTTCTTTTTATTTTTCTACTCTTCTTCCATTTCTTCGTCTTTCCCTTCCTCTTCTTCTTCTTCTTCTTCTTCTTCTTCTTCTTCCTCTTATTCCTCTTGTTGTTGTTCTTCTTCTTCTTCATCAACTTCTTGCTAAACCTCTTCTTCTTTTCTTCTTCCCTTCATCTTCAACTTCTTCTTCTTTATCTTCTTCTTCCCCTTCTTCTTCTTCTTCCTCTTCTTCTTCCTCTTCTTTTTCTTCTTCTACTTCTTCTTCTTCTTCTTCTTCTTCCTCTCTTTCTTCTTCTTCCACTTCTTCTTCTCCTTTTCCTTCTTCCACTTCTTCTTCTTCTTCTTCTCCTTTATCTTCTTTTTCTTCTTCTTCTTCTTCAACATCACCTTCATGTTGTTGTTGTTGTTCTTCTTCTTCTACTGCTTCATCTTTTTTTTTCTCTTCTTCCTCTTCTTCTTCTTCCCCTTCTTCTTCTTCTTATTATTATTATTATTCCACTTGTTGTTGTTGTTGTTCTTCTCCTTCTTCTTCTTCATCTTCTTCTACATCTTCTTCAACTTCTTCGTAATCCTCTTCTTCTACTTCTTCCTAATCTTCTTCTTCTTTTTCTTCCTCTTCTTCCTCATCCTCCTCGCCATCTTCTTCTTCATCTTCTTCCTCTTCACCTTCTTCTTCTTTTTCTATTTTATCTTCTTCTTCCACATCCTCCTTTTCTTCTCGTTGTTCCTCTTTTTCTTCTTCTTCTTCATCTTCTTCTTCTTCTTCCTCTTCTTCTTCTTCTTCCACTTCTTATTCTTCTTCTTCTTACACTTTTTCACCCTCTTCATTTTTTTCTACTTCTTCTTTTTCTTCCTCCTCTTCTTATTCTTCCTCTTCTTGTTCTTCTTCTTTTTCTTCTTCTTCTTCTTCTCCATATTCTTATTCTTCTTCTTCTTATTCTTCTACTTTTCTTCTACTGATACATCGTATTCTACTTCTTCTTCTTCATCTTCATCTTTTACTTCTACTCCTTTTACTTCTTGTTATACTTCTAATTCTACTTCAACTTCTACTTCATCGTTTTGTTCTGCTTCTTCCTCCTCTCCTTCTTCTTTTTCTTCTTCTTCTTCTACTTCTTCTTCTTCTTCTTCTTTATCTTCTTCTTCTTCTTCTTCTTGATCTTCTTCTTCAACTTCCTCTTCTTCCTCTTCTTCCTTTTCTTCTTCTCCCTCTTCTTTTTCTTTTACTTCTTCTTTTTCCTCTTCTTCTCGTTCTTCTACCACTTCTTCTTCATCTTCTACTTTCTCATCATCTTCTTCTTATTCTTCTTCTTTCTGTTCTTCTTCTTCTTCTTCTTCATATTCTTCATCTTCTTCCTCTTCTTTTTCTTTTTCTTCTTCTTCTTCTTCTTCTTCTTCTTCATCGTCTTCTACTTCTTCTTCTCCTTCTCCTTTCTCTTCTTTTTCCTCTTTTTATTGTTCTTCTTCTTCTTCTTCCGCTTCTTCTTTTCATCATCACCTTCTTCTTCTTCTTCTTCGACGTCTTCTACTTCTTCTTCTCCTTCTCCTTTCTCTTCTTTTTCCTCTTTCTCTTCTTCTTCTTTCTCTTCCTATTCTTCTTCTTTATCCTCCTCTTTCTTTTCTTCTCAAACTACTTCTTCTTCCTCCTCCTCCTCCACCTCTTCCTCTTCTTCTTTATCTTCTTCTTGCTCTTCCCCTTCTTGTTGTTCATCTTCTTCTCGTTCCTGATCTTCTTCCTCTGCTTCTTCTTCTTGTTCTTCTTGTTCTTCCTTTTCTACTTCTTCTTCTTCTTCTTCTTCTTCCTCTTCTTCATCTTCTTCTTCTTTTTCTTCTTCCCCTTCTTCTTCTTCTTTTTCTTACTCTTCTTCTTCTTCTTCTTCTTCTTCTTCGTCTTCTTCTTCTACTACTTCTTCCTCTTCTTCTTCTCCAACTTCTCCTTCCTTTTCGTCTTCTTCTTCTTCTTGTTCTTCCTCATCTTCTTCTTTTTCCTTTTCTTCTACATCTTCCTCCCATTTCTCTTCTTCCTGTTCTTGTTCTTCTTCTTCTTCCTTTTCATCTTCCCCTTGTTCTTCTTCTTCTTCTTCTTCTTCTTCTCCTCCCTATTCTTCTTCTTCTTCTTCCTCCTCCTCCTCCTCATCTTCTTCTTCTTCTACGTCTTGATATTTTTGTTTTTCATCTTCCCTTACTTCTTCGTCTTCTTTTTCCTTGTCAACTTATTTCTCCTCTCCTTCTTCTTCCACATCTTCTTCTTCTTCTTCTTCTTCTTCTTCTTCTTCTTCTTCTTCTTCTTCTCCTTCTACTACTACTACTTCATCTTCTTTTTCTCCTCATCTTCCAATTCTTCATCTTTCTATTCTTCTTCTTCTTCTTCTTCTTCCTCTTATTCCTCTTTTTGTTCATATTCTTCTTCTTCTTCATCATCTTCTTCTTCCTCTTCTTCATCATATTCTTAGTCCTCTTCTTCTTCTATATTTTCTTCTACTACTTCTTCTTCTTCTTCATATTCTAATTCTTCTTCTTCATCATCTTCTTCTTCTTCTTCTTCTTCTTCTACTTCTTCTTCTACTACTAGTTCTTCTTCTCCTACTTCTTCTTCTTCTACTACTACTACTTCTACTTCTTTTACTTCTTTTACTTCTAGTTCTACTTCATCATCTACTTCTTCTTGTTCTTCTTCTTTCTCTTCTCCTTCTTCTTCTTCTTTTTCTTCTACTTCTTCTTCTTTTTCTTTTTCTTCTTCTTCTTGACCTTCTTCTTCAACTTCCTCTTCTTCTTGTTCTTCGTTTTCTTCTTCTCCTTCTTCTTCTTATTTTTTGTCTTCCTCTTCTTTTACTACTACTACACCTTCTTGTTCTTCTTCTTCTTCTTCTTCTTCTTCTTTCTCATCTTCTTCTTCTTATTCAACTTCTTCTTCCTCTTCTTGTTCTTCTACTTTTTCTTCTTCTTTTTCTTCTTCTTCTTCGTCTTCTTCTTCTTCCTCTTCTTCATCCTCTACTTCTTCCTCTCCTACTCATTTTTCTTCTTTTTCTTCTTCTTCTTCTTCTTCTTCCTTTTCTACTTTTTCGTCTTCTTTTTCCACCTATAGTTCATCTTCTTCCCCTTCTTGTTGTTCCCCTTCTTCTTCTTCTTCTTCTTCCTCTTATTTGTCTTACTTTTCTTCTTCTTCTTCCTCAACTTCCTCTTCTTCTTCTCATCCTCCTCTTCATCTTCTTTCTCCTCTTTCTCTTCTTATTCTTCTTTTTCTTCTTTTTCTTCATCCTCCTCCTCCTCCTCTTCATCTTCATTTTTATCTTCTTCTAGTTCTTACCCTCCTTCGTCCTCTTCTTCTCCCTCCTGATCTTCTTCTTCCTCTTCTTCTTCTTATTCTTCTTCATTTTCTTCTTCTTCTTCTAGTTCTTCTTCTTCTACCTCTTCTTCCTTTTCTTCTTCTTCTTCTTCCTCTTCTTTTCTTCTTCTTCTTCTTCTTTTTCATCTTCACCCTTTTCTACTTCCCCTTTTTCTTCTTTTTCTCGCAACTTCTTCTCCTTCTTCTTCTTCCACTTCTTCCACTTCTTCTACTTCTACTTCTTCTTCCACTTATGCTTCTTCTTCTTCTTCTTCTTCTTTGTGTCCTACTTCTTCTTGTTCTTCTTCCTCTTCTTTTCTTCTTCCTCTTCTTCTTTTTCCTCTTGTAGCTCCTCTTCTTCCTCTTTTTCTTCCACTTCTTCTTCTTCTTCTTCTTCTTCCACTTCTTCTTGCTTTTCTTCTTCTTCTTCTAATATTTCATCTTCTTCTTCTTCTTCTACTTCTACTTCCACTTCTTCTTTTTCTTCTTCTTCTTATTCCTCTTCTACTTCTTCTTCTACTTCTTCCTGTTCTTCTTCTTCCTCTTCTTCATGTTTTTCTTCTTCTGCTTCTTCTTCTTCTACTCCTTCTTCTTCCTCTTCATCTTCCTCCTTTTCCTCATCATCTTCTTCTTCTTTATTATCTTGCTCTTCTTCTTCTTCTTCCTCTTCTTCCTCATCTACCTTGCTTTCTTCCTCTTCTTCTTCCACTTCTTCTTTTTCTTTTTCTTCATCTTTTTGCTTTTCTTCTTCTTCTACTTCTTCTTCTTCGTCTTCTTCTGCTTCTTCTTCTCCTTCTTCCGTTCTTCTTCTTCTTCTTCTTCTTCTTCTCCATATTCTTCTTCTTCTTCTTTCTCATCTTCTTCTCCTTCTTCTTCTTCTTCGTCTTCTTCTTCTTTCTCGTCTTCTTTTCCTCATTCTTCTTCCCTATCTTCTTCTTGTTCTTCTGCTTCCCCTTCTTCTTCTTCTTCTTCTTCTTTTCCTTCTATTTCTTCTTCTTCTTCTTCTTCTTTCTTTTACTTCTTCTTCTTCTACTTTCTCCTCTTGTTCCTTATCTTTCTATTTTTCTTCTTCCTCTTTTACTTCATCTTCTTCCTCTTCTACTTCTTCCTCTTCTTCTTCTTCTTCTTCTTCCTCTTTTTATTCTTCTTCCAACTTCTTCTTCTTCTTCTTCTTCTTCTTCTTCTTCTTCTTCTTCCCCTTCTTCTCTTTCTTCTTGCTATTTTTCATCTTCTTTTTCTTCTTCTTCGTTTAATTATTACTTCAATCTTCCTCCTTTCTTCTATCTTCTTACTTTTTCTTCCATTTTCTACTTCTTCTTCTTCTTCTTCTTCTTCTTTTTCTTCTTCTTCCCAAACTTCCTCTCCTATTCTTCTTCCCCTTCTTCTTGTACTTCTTCTTCTTCTTCTTCTTCTTCTTATTCTTCTTCTTCTTTTTCTACTTCATCTTCATCATCATCATCTAATTCTCCTTCTCTTCTTCTTCTTATTTCTCTTCTTCTTCTTCTTCTTCCTCTTCCCTTTCTTCTTCTTTATCTTCATCTTCTTCATCTTCTTCTTCTTCATCATCATCTTCTTCTTCTTCTTCTTGTTTTCTTCTTCTACTACTAATACTACTTGAACTTCTTCTTCTTCTTCATCCTCATTCTTATCCTCTTCTTCTACTTCTTCTTCTTCTTTTTCTTCTTATTTTTCTACTTCTTCTTCTTAAACTCCTTCGTCCTCTTTTTCTCCATCTTCTTGTTCTTCAATTTCTTCTTCCTCTTCTTCTTTAACTTCCAGTTTCTCTTCGTCTTCTTCCTCCGCTTCCTCTTCCTCTTCCCCTTCCTCCTCCTCTTCCTCTTCTTCGTCTTCTTCTTCTCCTTCTTCTTCTTCTTCTTCTTCTTTGTCTTCTTCTTCTCCTTCTTCCTTATTCCTTCTTCCGTCTTTATTCGTCATTTGTTCCACTTATTTCTTCATTCTTCCTTTTTCCTTCTTCCTTTGTTTCTTCCTTCCTCCATCTATATTCTTCCTTCTTTTTTTTCTTTCTCCTTTCTTCTTTCTTTTCCTTCCTCTTCTTTTTTCTTCACCTTACTCATCATCATCTTCTTCTTCTTCTTCCCAAACTTCTTCTTCTTCATCTTTTTCTTCTTTTCCTTCTTCTACTTCTTCTTCTACAACTACTAATTCTTCTTCTTCTTCTGCTTCTTTTTCTTCTTCTTCTTCTTCTTCCTTTTTCTCTTATTCTTCTTCTTCTTATTCACCTCCTTCATTTTCTTCTTCTTCCCCTTCTTCGTCTTCTTCTTCTTCTTCTTCTTCCACTTGTCCCTCTTCTTCTTCTTCCTCTTGTTCTTCTTCCTCTTCTTCTTTCTCCTCTAGTTCCTCTTCTTTCTCTTCTTCTTCCTACTTTTCTTCTTCTTCCTCCTATTCTCTTCTACTTCTACTTCTTCTTCTTCTTCCCTTTCTTCTTCGTCATCTTCTTCTTCTTCTTTTTCTTCTTCTTCTTCTTCTTCTGCTTCTTCTTCTTCCCCTTCTTCTTTATCTTCTTATTCTTCTTTTTTTTTCTTCTTCTTCTTCTTCTCCTTCTTGCTCTTCTTCTTCTTCCTCTTCTTCCTCCTCCACTGGTTCTTCTACTTGTTCATTTTTTCTTCTTCCCTTTATTCTTCTTCTTATAAGTTTTTGTTATCTACTTCTTCCTCTTCTTCTTCTTCTTCTTCTTCTTCTCCTTTTTCTTCCTCATCTTCTACTTCTTCTTCTTCATCTTTTTCATCTTTTTCTACTTCTTCTTCCTCTTAGTCTACTTCTTCTTCTTCTTCTTCTTCTTCTTCTTCTTTTGTTTCTTCATCTTAATCGTCATCATCATTTTCTTCTTCTTCTTCTCCTTCTTCAACTACTAGTTCTTCTTATTTTTGTCCTCTTCTTCCCCTTCTTCATCTTCCTCTTCTTCTTCTTCTTCTCTTCTTCTTCTTCTTATTCCTCTTCTTCTTTTCTTTTTCTTCTTCTTCTTCTTATTCATCTTCTTCTTCCCCTTCTTCACCTTCTTCCTAATCTTCTTCTTCGTCTCCCTGATCTTCTTCTTCTCCTTCTTCCACTTCTTCCTCATCCTCCTGGTCTTCCTCTACTTCTTATTCTAATTCTTCGTCATCATCATCATCTTCTTCATCTTCTTCCTTTTCTTCTTTCTATTCTTCTTCTTCTTCTTCATCTTCTTTTTTTTTCTCTTTGTCTTCTTCTTCTTCCCCTTCTTCTTCTTCTTCTTATCCTTCTTCTTCAACTTCTTCTTCTTCTTCTACTTCTTCTTCTTCTTCTTATTATTATTATTATTATTATTCCTTTTCTACTTCATCTTCATCATCATCATCTACTTCTCCTTCTTTTCTTCTTCTTATTTCTCTTCATCTTCTTCTTCTTCTTCCTCTTCTTCTACATCTTCTTCATCTTCTTCTTGATCTTCTTCTTCTTCTTCTTTTTCTTCTACTACTACTACTACTACTACTTGAACTTCTTCTTCTTCTTCATCCTCATCCTCATCCTCTTATTCTACTTCTACTTCTTTTTCTTCTTATTTTTCTGCTTCTTCTTCTTCAACTTCTTCATCCACTTTTTCTTCATCTTCTTGTTCTTCATTTTCTTCTTCCTCTTCTTCTTTAACTTCCAGTTTCTCTTCGTCTACTTCTTCCACTTTCTCTTCCTCTTCCCCTTCCTCCTCTTCCTCTTCTTCGTCTTCTTCTTCTCCTTCTTCTTCCTCTTCTTCTTTGTCTTTTTCTTCTCCTTCTTCCTTATTCCTTCTTCCATCTTTCTTCGTCATTTGTTCCACTTATTTCTTCCTTCTTCCTTTTCCCTTCTTCCTTTGTTTCTTCCTTCCTCCATCAATATTCTTCCTTCTTTTTTTTCTTTCTGCTTTCTTCTTTCTTTTCCTTCCTTCCTCTCCATTTTTCTTCACCTTCCTCATCATCATCTTCTTCTTCTTCTACACAAACTTCTTCTTCTTCTGCTTTTTCTTCTTTCGCTTCTTCTACTTCTTCTTCTATAACCACTATTTCTTCTTCTTCTTGTACTTCTTTTTCTTCTTCTACTTCTTCTTCTTCTTCTTCTTTTTCACCTCCTTCATTTTCTTCTTCTTCCCCTTCTTCTTCGTCTTTATCTTCTTCTTCTTCTTCTTCCACTTGTCCGTCTTGTTCTTCTTCCTCTTGTTCTTTTTTCTCTTCTTCTTTCTCCTCTAGTTCCTCTTCTTTCTCTGCTTCTTCCTACTTTTCTTCTTCTTCCTCCTATTCTCTTCTACTTCTACTTCTTCTTCTTCTTCTACCCCTTCTTCTTCATCATCTTCTTCTTTTTCTTTTTCTTCTTCTTCTGCTCCTTCTACTTCCCCTTCTTCTTCATCATCTTATTCTTCTTTTTTTTCTTCTTCTTCTCCTTCTTGCTCTTCTTCTTCTTCTTCTTCCTTCTCCACTGGTTCTTCTACTTGTTCATTTTTTTCTTCTTCCCCTTATTCTTCTTCTTATAATTTTTCGTCATCTACTTCTTCCTCTTCTTCTCCTTCTTCTTCTTCCTCATCTTCTACTTCTTCTTCATCTTTTTCATCTTTTTCGATTTCTTCTTTCTCTTAGTCTACTTCTTCTTCTTCTTCTTATTCTTCTTCTTCTTGTTCTTTTGTTTCTTCATCTTAATCATCATCATCATTCTCTTCTTCTTCTTCTCCTTCTTCAACTACTACTTATTCTTGTTTTTACCCTCTTCTTCCACTTCTTCATCTTCCTCTTCTTCTTCTTCTTCTCTTCTTCTTCTTCTTATTCCTCTTCTTCTTTTCTTTTTCTTCTTCTTCTTCTTCTTCTTCTTCTTATTCATCTTCTTATTCCTCTTCTTCATCTTATTCCTAGTCTTCTTCTTCGTCTCCCTGATCTTCTTCTTCTCCTTCTTCCACTTCTTCCTCATCCTGCTGGTCTTCTTCTACTTCTTGTTCTAATTCTTCGTCATCTTCTTCCTTTTCTTCTTTCTATTCTTCTTCTTCTTCTTTACCTTCATTTTTTCCTCTTTATCTTCTTCTTCTTCCCCTTCTTCTTCTTCTTCTTATCCTTCTTCTTCATCTTCTTCTTCTTCTTCTACTTCTTCCTCTTCTTCTTCTTCTTCTTCTTTCTCTTCTACTTCTACTTCTTCCTCCTCTTCTTCTTCTTCCACTTTTTCTCCTTCTTCTTCTTCTTCCTCTTCTTCTACTTTTGCTTCCTCTTTCACTTCTTCATCGTCGCCTTCTTCTTCTTGTACTTCTTCTTTCTCCTCTTCTGCTTCCTCTTCTTCTTCTTCTTCTTTTTCTTCTTCTTCTTTTTCCTTTTCTTTTTCTTCATCTTCTGCATGATCGTCTTCATCATCATCATCTTCTTCTTCTTCTTTTTCTTCTTTTTTCTTCTTCTTCTACTTAATCTTTCTACTACTTCTTCTTTATCATCATCATCTTCTTCTTCTTCTTCTTCATCATCATCATCATCTTTTTCTTCTTCTTCGACTTCTTCTACTTCTTCTTCTTCTTCTTCTTCTTCTTCTTCTTCTTCTTCTTTTTCTTCTTCTCGTTCAAATAATTCTTCTTCTTCTTCTTCTTCTTCTTCTTCATCTTCTTCTACTTGTACTTCTTCTTCCTCCTCTTGTTCCTAATCTTCCTCTTCTTCTCCTTCTTCTTCGTCTTTCACTTCTTTCTCTTCCTCTGCTTCTTCTTATTCTTCTACATCTTCCTAAGCTTCCTCTTGTTCTTCTTTCTTTTCTTTCTCATCTACCTCTTCTTTTGCATCTTCTTCTTCATCTTCCTCCCCCTTTCTCCCCTTCTTCTTCTTCATCATCATCTTCTTCTTCTCCCTCTTCTTATTCTTCCTCTTCTTATTCTTATTCCTATTCTTATTCTTATTCTTCTTCTTCCATTTTTTTCTTCTTCTCCTTCTTCTTCTCCTTCTTATTCTTCCTCTTCCTTTTCTTCTTCTTCACATTCTTCTTCTTCTTCCACCTCCTCCTCTTCCTCTTCTTCTTCTTGTTCTTCTTCTTCTTCTTTTTCTTCTTCCAGTTCTTTCTCTTCTTTTTCTTTTTCCTCATCTTCTTCCTGCTTTTATTCTTCTTCTTCAACTACTTCTAATTCTTCTTCTTCCTCATTTTCTACTTCTACTTTTTCTTTGTCTTCATCTTCTTCTTCTTCTTGTTCTTCTTCTACTACTACTACTACTATTACTTATTCTTCTAATTCATCTTCTTCTTCTTCTTGTTCTCTTCTTCCCCTTCTTCATCTACTTGTTCTTCTTGTTTCTTCTTCTTCTTCTTCCACTTCTTCTTTTTCTTCTTCTTCTTCTATTTCCTCTTATTTTTCTTCTTCTATTTCTTCTTCTTCTTCTTCTTCTTCTTCCATGTCTTCTACTTATTCTTCTCTTCTTCTTTTTCTTCTTCTTCTTCTTTTTCTTCCACCTTTTCTTCCACTACTTCTTCTTCTTCTTCTCTTCTTCTTATTCTTCTCCTCCTCCTCCTTCTTTTTGTTCCTTTTTTTTCTTCTTCTTTTCCTTCGTCTTCTTCTTCCCCTTCTTCTTCTTCTTCTTCCTTCTTTCTTCTTCCATCTTTTTTTTATTCGTTTTTCTTCTTTCTACTTTGATCTTTCTCCTTCTTTCTTCTTCTTCTTCTTCTTCTTCTTCTTCTTCTTCTTCTTCTTCTTCCTCATCATCATCATCATCTTCTTCTTCTACTCCATCCCCTTCCTCTTCTTCTTCTTCTAATTTAAACCCTTCTTCTTCTTCCAGTTCTTCTTCTTCTTCTTCTTCTTCTTCTTCTTCTTCTTCTTCTCTTCTCTTCGTTTTCCTCTCCTCATTCCTCTTCTTCCTCTACCTCGTCATCCTCTTCTTCTTCTTCTTCTCCTTCTTCTTCTTCTTCTTCTTCTTCTTCTTCTTTGCCAACATCTTCTTCTTCTTCTTTTTCTTCTTCTTCTTCTTCTTTTACCTCTATTTTTCCTCTTTGTCTTCTTCCACTTCTTCTTCTTCTACTTTTTTCTACTTCTTTTTTCTACTACTTCTTCTGCTTCGTCTTCTTCTTCAACTTCTACTCTTCTTCTTTTTCTTCTTCTTCTTCTTCTTCTTCTTCTTCCTTTGCTTCATCTCAATCTTCTTCTTATTCCTCCACTTCTTCTTCTTCTTCTTCTTCCCCTTCTTTTTGTTCCTCTTTTTCTTCTTCTTTTCCTTCGTCTTCTTCTTCCTCTTCTTCTTCTTCTTCTTCTTCTTCTTCTTTCTTCTTCCATCTTTTTTCTTTGTTCTTTTTCTTCTTTTTTTCTTTCATCTTTCTCCTTCTTTCTTCTCTTCTTCTTCTTCTTCATCTTCCTCATCATCATCATCCTCGTCTTCTTCCTTTACTTCTTCCCCTTCTTCTTCTTCTTCTAATTTAAACTCTTCTTCTTCTTCTAGTTCTTCTTCTTCTTCTTCTTCTTCTTCTCTTCGTTTTCCTCTCCGCCTTCTTCCTCTTCTTCTTCTTCCTCCTATTCCCCTTCTTCTTCTTCTCCTTCTTCTCCTTCTTCTTATTCTTATTCTTATTCTTCTTTGCCATCATCTTTTTCTTCTACTTCTTCTTCCTTTACATCTATTTCTTCTTGTTTGTCTTCTTCCTCTTGTTCTTCTACTTTTTCTACTTCATTTTTCTACTACTTCTTCTTTGTCTTCTTTTACTTCTTCCCCTCCTTGTTCTTCTTCTTCTTCTTCTTTTTCCTCTTTTGGTTCTTCCTCTTCTTCTTCTTCTTTTTCTTTTTCTTCTTTTTCTTCTCTTTTTCTTCTTCTTCGTCTTCTTGTTGTTGTTTTTCTTCTTCTTCTTCTTCTTTTCATCTTCTTGTTCTTCTTCTTCTTCACCTTCTTATTCCTCTTCTTCTTCTTCTTCTTCTCCTCCTCCTCCTTTTTCATCTCCTTCGTTTTCTATTTCTTCTTCTTCTTCCATGTCTTCTTCTTCTTCTTCTTCTTCTTCTTCTTCTATTACTACTACTGTTACTACTTCTCCTTCTCCTTCTTCTTCTTTTCTTTTCTTCTTCATCTTCTTCTTCTTCTTCTTCTTCTTCTTCTTCGTCTTCTACTTTTCTTCTTTTTATTCTTTTTTTCTTCTTCTTCTTCCTCTACTTCTTCTTCTCCTCCATATTCTTCTTCTTCTTTTTCTTTTTCTTCTTCTTGTTCTTCATCTTCTACTTCTTTTTGTACTTCTTCTTCTTCCTCTTTTTCTTCTTCTTCTTCTCCACTTCTTATTCCTCTACTTCCTCATCTTCGTCTTCCTCTTCTTCTTCGTCTTCCACCTATTCTTTTCTTGTACATCTTCTTGCTCTTCTTCTTTTACCTCTCCTCTTCCTCTTCTTCCTCACCTTCTTCTACTTCTTCTCACACTTTTACCTCATCTTCCAATTCTTCTTCTTCTTCTTATTCATCTTTCTCTTCTTCTCCTTCTTGTTCTTCCCCTTCTTGTTTTTCTCTTATTCTTCATCTTTTTCTTCTTCCTCTTCCTCTTCTTTTTCTTAATCTTCTTCTTCTTCTTCTTTTTCTACTTCTTCATAGCTAGTTCTTCCTCGTCTCCTTCTTCTTGCTCTTCTTCTTCTTCTTCTCTATTTTATTCTTCTTCTTCTTCTTCTTCATTGTCTTCTACTAATTTTTTTCTCCTTCCTCTACTTTTTCTTGTTTTCTTCTTCTTCTACATCTTCTTCTTCGTCCTACTGTACTTCTAGTTCTTGTTGTTCTTCTTTTTCTTCTTTTTCCTTTTCCTCTTCTTCCTCTTCTTCTTCTTTTTCTTCTTCTTCTTCTTCTTCTTCTTCTTCGTCTTCATCCCCTTCCTCCTCTTCCTCTTCCTCATCCTCTTCTTCTTCAACATCTTCTTCTTATTATTCTTTTCTTTGTTCTTTATCTTCTTCATCTTCATCTTGTTTTTTTTCTTCCTCTTCTTTCTCTTCTTCTTCTCCTTCTTCCTTTTCTTCTTTTTCTTCTTCCTCCTCCACCTCTTCTTCTTCTACTTCAACTTCTTTTTCATTTTAATCTTTTTCTTCTACTTTTTATGGTTTTTCATCATCTTCTTCAACATTTTCTATTTCATTTTCTTTGACTTCCTCATGTTCCTTGTCTTCATCTTGTGCTTCTTCGTCTCTTTCTTCTTCTTCTTCTTCTTTCTTTTCTTCTACTTCTTAAACTTCTACTACCTCTTCTTTATGTTCTTCGACTTCTTCCTCTTTTTCTTCTCCCTCTTCTTCTTCTTCTTCTTCTAATTCTTCTTCTTCTTCTTCTACATCTTCTAGTTCTTCTTCTCATTCTTCTTCCTCTTCTTTTACTTCTTCTTTTTCCTCCTTCTTCATCCTCCTCTTGTTCCTCTTCTTGTTCTTATTCTTGTTCTTGTTCTACTTCTTCTTCTTCTTCTTCTTCTTCTTCCTCTTTTTCTTCTTCTACTTCCT
This sequence comes from Vanilla planifolia, assembly GCA_023846275.1. Lineage (NCBI taxonomy): Eukaryota > Viridiplantae > Streptophyta > Magnoliopsida > Asparagales > Orchidaceae > Vanilla > Vanilla planifolia. Next base: position 679,086 of record JAIUJO010000220.1, on the reverse strand, counting down.
CCTCTTCCTCTTCGTCTTCTACCTCTTCTTCTTCTTCTTCTTGTTCTTCTTCTTCTTCCTCCATTTCTTCTTCTTCTTCCTAATGTTCTCCATCTTCTTCCTTCTCTTCTTCGTCCTCATCTTCTTCTTCTTCTTCTTCTTCTTCTTCTTCTTCTTATTCTTCTTTCTGCATCTTCCTCTTCTTCTTCTTCTTCTTCTTCTTTTTCTTCTTCCTCCTCCTCCTCCTCCTCTTCTTTTTCTTCTTTATCTTTTCTTCTTCTTCTCTTTCTTCTTCTTCTTCTTCTTTTCCTTCTATTTCTTCTTCTTCTTCTACTACTTCTTGTACTTCTTTTGCCTCTATTAGTTCATCATCTTCCTCTTCTTCTTCTTCTTCTTCTCCTTCTTTCCCTTCTTCCTCTTCTTCTTATTCTTCTATTCCTTCTCATCTTCTTCTTATTCTTCTTTCTCTTCTTCCTCATCTTCCTCTTCTTCTCTTTCTTCTTCTTCTTCCACTTCATCTTTTCTTTCTCTTCTCTTCTATTTCTTCTTCTTCTTCTTCCTCTTGTGCTTCTTCTTCTTCTACTTCTTCTTCTTCTTCTTCTCCACTTTTTCTTCTTCTACCTATTCTTCTCCATCCTATTCTTCATCTTCCTCTTCTTCTTCTTCTTCTTCTCCTTCTTCTTCCTCCTCCTCCTCCTCCTCCTCCTCTTCCTCTTCCTATCTTCTTCTTCTTCTTCTACTTCTTCTTCCTTATCTTCCACTTCTTCTTCTTCTTCTCCTTATTTCTTAACTACTTCTTCTTCTTTTTATTTTTCTTCTTCTTTTTTTTCTTCTTCTTCTTCTTCCTTGTCTTCTTCTTCTTCTTCTTTCTCTTCTTCTTGTTCTTCTTCTTTTTCTTCTTCTTCTTCTTCTTCTTCTTTGTCTTCCACTTCTTCTTCTTGTTCTCCCTCCTCTTCTCTTTCTTCTTTCCTTCTTCTTCTGCTTGTTCTTCCTCCTCAAGTTCCTTTTCTTTTTATTCTTCTTTTACCTCATCTTCTTCTTCTTCGTGCTATTGTTCTTTTTATTCTTGTTCTTCTTCTTCTTTTTCTTCTTCTTCTTCCTCCTCTTCTTCCTCTTCTTCTTCTTCTTTGTCTTCATCCACTTCCTCTTCTTCCTCTTCCTCGTCTTCTGGTTCTTCTTCTTCTTCTTCTTCTTCATCATCTTTCCCTTCTTCATCTTTACCTTCCTCTTCTTCATCATGTTCTTCTTCTTCTGCTTCTTCTTCTTCTTCTCATTCTCCTTCTTCCTTTTCTTTTTCATCTTCTTCCTCCTCCTCCTCCTCTTCTTCTTTTACTTAAACTTCTTCTTCTTTTCCCCTCTTTTGCTTCTTCTTCTTCTTATTTTTCTACTTCTTTTTCTTTGACTTCCTCTTGTTCCTCTTTGACCTCTTCTTCTTCTTTGTCTTCTTCTTCTTCTTCTTCCACTTCTTCTATCTCTCATTCCTCTACATCTTCTTCTTCATGTTCTTTGACTTCTTCCTCTTTTTCTTCTTCTTCTTCTTCTTCTCCTTCATCTTCTACTTCTTCTTCTCATTCTTCTTCCTCTTCTTCTTCTTCTTTCTTCTTCTTTCTTCTTCATCCTTTTCTACTTCTTCTTCCTCCTCTGGTTCCTATTCTTTATCCACTTTTTGTTCTTGTTCTTATTTTCTTCTTCTTCTTCTCTTCCTCCTCTTTTTCTTCTTCTTCTTCCTTTTCCTCTTCCTCCTCTTCCTCTTCTTATTTTTGTTCTTCCTCTTCTTCCTCCTCTTCTTCTTCTTCTCTGCTCTTCTTCCTCTTCTTCTTCTTCCTCATCTTTTCCTTCTTCTCTTCCTTGTCTTCATCTTCTTTTACTTCTTCTTCTTCCCCTCATGTCTTCTTCTTCTTCATCTTCTACATCTTTCTCTTCTTCTTCTTCTTCTTCTTCTTCCTCTTCTTTTTATCTTTATCTTTTTCTTCTTCTTTTTCTTTTTCCTCTTCTTTTACTTCTATTTCTTGTTGTTGTTCTTCTTCTTTCTCTACTTCTTATTCCTCTTCTACCTCTGTTAGAAGAGTAAGTGGAAGAAGTAGAAGAAGAAGAAAACATGAAGAAGAGGAGGAAGTAAAAGAAGAAGAAGAAAACATGAAGAAGAGTAAGAAGAAGAAGAAGAAAACATGAAGAAGAGGAGGAAGTAGAAGAAGAGGAAGAAAAAGAAGTAGAAGAAGAAGAAGAAGGAGAAGAGTAAGTGGAGGAAGAAGAAGAAGAAGAAGGTGAAGAAGTTGAAGAAGAGGAAGAGAAAGACTAAGAAGAAGAAGAAGAAGAAGAGGAAGAGAGGAAGAAAAGGAGGAAGAAGAAGAAGAAGAAGAGGAAGTAGAAAAAGAAAAAGAAGTAGAAGAAGGAGGAGGAGAAGAAAGAGGAGGAGGAGGAGAAGAAGAAGAACAACAAATAGAAGAAGAAGAAGAAGAAGAAGGGGAAAGAGAGGAAGAAGAAGAAGAAGAAGTAGTAGAAGAAAAAGAGGAGAAAAAGGAAGAAGAAGAGGATGAAGAAGAACATGAAAAGAAGAAGAGGGTTAAAAAGAAGAAATAAAAGAAAAAAAGAAAAGTAGGAAGAAGAGGAAGAAAAAGAATAAGAAAAGAAGAAGAAAGAAAGAAAGAAGAATGAGAAGAAGAAGAAAAGGAAGAAGAAGTAGATGAAGAAGAAAAAGAAGAAGAAGAAGAAGAAGAGGAAGCAAAAGAAGAAGAAGAAGAAGAAGAAGAAGAGGAAGAAGAAGAATAAGAAGAGGAAGAAGAGATAGATTTGGGATTAGTGATTTGGGATTAAGGATTAGAGATGAGTGATTAGGGATTTAGGATTCAGGATTAGAGATTAGAGATTAAGAATTAAGATTACAGATTAAGTAATTATAATTAGGATTATGGATTTAGGATTAAGGATTAAAAAGGAAGGGATTAAAATTTGGGAATATAGATTATGGATTTGGGAAGGAGGAATTAGGGATTAGAGAATAGCTATTAAGGATTAGGGATTAGGGAGGGAGGGGTTCGATATTAGCCATTAGAGATTAGATATTAGGGAGTTAGGATTATGGATTATTAATTAGGGATTAGGGTTTAGGGATTAAGGATTGCAAATTAAGGTGTAGGGATTAGAGAACAAGTGATAGGGATGAGGGATTAAGGATTATGGGTTATGGACTAGGGATTAAGGATTAAAGATGAAGGGATTAATGATTAGGGATAATGGATTAAGGATTAAGGGATTAAATATTAAAGATTAGGGATTTAGCATTAGGGATTATGGATTAGGAGAAAGGAATTTGGGATTAGGGATTAAAGATTAGGTATTTCAAAAGTTAGATTAGGTATAAGAGATTATTGATTACAGATTAAGGGATTATGATTGGGATTTAGGATTAAGGATTATGGAGAAGTAAAAGGAGAAGCCGTAGAAAGAGGAGAAGGAGAAAGACAAGAAGAAGGAGAAAGACAAGAAGAAGGTGAAAGAAAAGAAGAAAGAGATGGTGGAGGAGAAGAAGAGGAAGACGAAGGTGAAGGAGAAGAAGAAGAAATAAAAGAAGAAGAAGAAGGAGAAGAAGATGAAAAAAAGAAGCGAAAGAAGAAGAGGAAGAATAAGAATAAGAAAAGAAGAAGAAGGAGAAAAGGAAGAAGAAGAAGGGGAAGAACAAGAAGAGAAAGAAGAAGTAGAAGCAGAAGAGGAAGAGGAAGATGAAGAAGAAGAAGAAGAGGAAGAACAACAACAAGAAAAAGAAGAGGAAAATGAGGAAGAAGAGGAAGAAGAAGACAATGAGGAAGAAGAAGAAGAGGAAGGGGAAGAAGAGGAAGAAGTGGAAGAAGAAGAAGAAGAAAGGGAAGAAGAGATGGATTAAGGATTAGTGATTAGGGGTTAAGGATTAGAGATAAGGTGTTAGGGTCTAAGGAATAGGGATTATGGATTAGCAATTAAGGATTAGAGTTTAAGGATTATGGATAATGGATTAAGGAGTAGGGATTATTGAATAAGTAATAAGGATTAAGGATTAAGGATTAGAGATTTGGTATTAAGGATTAAGGGATTTATTATTAAGGATTAGGCATTAAAGATTAAGGATTAAGGGATAAATTACTAAATATTATGGATTAGGGATTACAGATGAGGAAATTGAGATTCAGAATTTATGATTAGAGATTAGTTATCAGGGATTCGGGATTCAGGATTAGGGATTAGGGAATAAAGATTAAGCGATTATAGTTAGGATTATCAATTACAGATTAGGGATTAGATATTAGGGATAAGATATTAAAGATTAGAGATTATGAATTATAGATTAATGATTTAGGCAGGGTTTAGGTATTTGGGATTATTGTTAAGGGATTAGAGATTAGGGACTAAGGAATAAGAGATATGGATTAAGGGTTGGTTTGGGATTAAGGAGGGATGGATTAAGCACCACAGATTAAGGATTAGGGATTAGAGATTAGGGTGGGACAAATTAAGGAGTAGTAATTAGGGAATAAGGTATATGGATTACAAAGAAGAACAAGAAGAAGAAGAAAGCCTAGAAGAATAAGAAGAAAACCAAAGAGAAGAGGGAGAATAAGACGAAGAAGGAGAAGGAAAATGAGAAGGAGATGGAGAAGTATAAGGAGAAGGAGAAGCAAAAGGAGAAGGAGAAGGAGAAAGATAAGAAGGAAAAGGAGAAGTGGAAGGAGAAGAGGATGAGAAGAAGAAGAAGAAGAAGAAAAGAAGAAAAAGAGTAGGAAGAAAAAGAAGAAGAAATAAAAGAAGAAGAAGAATAAGAAAAAGAAAAAGAATAAGAGAAAAGAAGAAGGGGAAGAAGAAGAGAAAGAAAAACAACAAGAAAAGAAGAAGGAGAAAAAGAAGAAGAAGAAAGTGATCAAGAAGAAGAGGAAGGAGAAGAAGAAGAAGAAGAAGAAGAAGAAGAAGAAGAAAACGAAGAAGAAGAAGAAGAGGAAGAAGAAGAGGAACAAGAAAATGACGATGAAGAAGTAGAAGAGTAGGATGAAGAAGAAGAAGAAAAGGAAGAAGAAGGAGATGAGTAAGAAGGAGAAGAAGAAGAAGAAGAAGACGAGGAAGAAGTCAAAAAGGAAGAATAAGAATAAGAAGAAGAAGAAGGAGAGGAAGAAGTAGAAAAGGAAGAGGAAGAAGAGATGGATTAGGGATTAGTGATTATGGGCTAAGGATTAAAAAGACGAAGAGGAAGAAGAGGAGGAAGAAGAAGAAGAAGAATAAGAAGCAGAAAAAGAAGTCAAAGAAGAAAAAGAAGAAGAAAAAGAAATCGAAGAAGAAGAGGAAGAAGAAGAAGAAGAAGAAGAGGGAGAAGAAGAAGAAGAAAAAGGAGGAAGAGAAGAAGAAGAGGAAGAAGAAGAAGAAGAAGAAGAAGATGAAAAAGAAGAAGTAGAAGAAGAAGAAATAAGAGAATAGAAAGATGGAGAAGAGGAAAGAAAGAAGAAAAAGAGGAAGAAAATGAAAAGATAAAGAAAAAGTAAAAGAGGAAGAAGAAGAAGAAGAAGAAGAAGTAGAAGAAAAAGAAAAGAAGAAAAAGAAGAAGAAAAAGAAATAGAAGAAGAAGAGGAAGAAGAAGAAGAAGAAGAAGAGGGAGAAGAAGAAGAAAAAGGAGGAGGAGAAGAAGAAGAGGAAGAAGAAAAAGAAGAAGAAGAAGAAGATGAAAAAGAAGAAGTAAAAGAAGAAGAAATAGGAGAATAGAAAGATAGAGAAGAGGAAAGGAAGAAGAAAAAGAAGAAGAAAATGAAAAGATAAAGAAGAAGTAGAAGAGGAAGAAGTAGTAGAAGGAGAAGATGAAGAAGAAGAAGAAGAAGAAGAAGAAGACAAAGAAGAATAAGAAGAGGACTAAGAAGAAGAAGGAAAGGAAGAAGAAGAAGAGGAGGAAGATGAAAAAGAAGAAGAGGAAGATGATGAAGAAGAAGAAGAGGAAGAAGTGAGGAAGAATAAGGAGAATAAAAAGAAGAAGTGAAAGATGAGGAGGAAGAAGAAGAAAAAGAAGAAGAAGAGGATGAGAAAAAAGAAGAAGAGAATGAAGAAGATGAAGAAGAGGAAGACGAAAAGAAGGAAGACAAAGAAGAAGGGGAAGAAAAGATGTATATGGGATTAAGTGTTAGGGATTAAAGATTAGGGATTAAGGATTAAGGATTAAGGATTAGAGATTATGGATTAGTAATTAAGGATTAAGGTTCAGAGATTAAGGATAAGGAATAAAGAGTAAGGATTGAATAATAATTAATACGGATTAGAGATTAAGGATTATTGATTAAGAGATTAATTATTAAGGATTTTAGGTTAGGTATTAATGATTATTGATTAAGGATGAGAGATTATTGATTAAGGATTTGAGATTTAAGATTAGGAATTAGAGATTATGGATTAGGGACAAGAGATTAAGCAATTATAATTATGATTAAGGATTAAGAATTAAATTAATGATTAAGGATTAAGGATTAAGGAGTAGAGATTAGGGATTAGGGATAAGGATTAGGGATTATTGATTAAAAATTAAGGATTATGGATTTGTGATTAAGTATTTAGGATTAGGGTTTAGGGATTAGAGTTTAGGGATTAGAGATTAGGGATTAAGGATTAAAAATTATGGATTAAGGATGCATTAATGATCAGGGTTTGGGGATTAGGGATTAAGGAGAGATGGATTAGGCATTATAGATAAGGGATTGGGGAATAAGGATTAAGGATTACAAAGAAGAACGAGAAGAAGAGGTCATAGAAGAAGAAGAAGAAGAAGAAAAAGAAGAACGAGAAAAGGGAGAAGAAGAAGAAGAAAGAGAAGGAGGTGGAGAAGAAGAAGTGGAAGAAGAATAAGAAGAAGAAGAAGAAGAAGAAAAAGAAGTAGAAGAAGAAGAAGAAGAAGAAGAAGAAGAATAGAATGAAGGAGAAGTGGAAGAGGAAGAAGAAAAAGAAGAAGAAGATGAAAAGATAAAGGAGCAGAAGAGGAAGAAGAAGTAACAGAAGAAGAAGAAGAAGTAGAAGAAGAAGAAGAAGAAGAAGAAGAAGAAAAGGAAGAATAAGAAGAGGAATAAGAAGAAGAAGAAGAAGAAGAAGAAAAGTAAGTAGAAGACGAGGAGGAAGAAGAAGAAGAAGAAGAGGAAGACGATGAAGAAGAAGAAGAGGAAGAAAAGGAGGAGGAAGAAGAATAATAATAAAAAGAAGAGAAAGATGAGGAGGAAGAAGAAGAAAAAAGAAGAAGTAGATGAGAAAGAGAAGAAGAAGAAGAGGAAGAAGAAAATAAAGAAGACGAAGAGGAAGGGGAAGAAAAGATGTATATGGGATTAGGGTTTAGGGATTAGGTGTTAGGAATTAAGGAATAGGGATTAAGGAATAGGGATTAAGGAATAGGGATTAAGGATTAAGGATTCGAGATTAAAGACTATGGATTAGTAATTAAGGATTAAGGTTTAGAGATTAAGGATAAAGGTTTAAAGAGCTAGGATTAAAGAATAAGAAATAGGGATTAGGGATTATAGATAAAGGGATTAGTTTCTAAGGATTTTAGGTTAGGTATTAATTATTAGGGATTACAAATTAGGTAGTTAAGATTATGGATTTAGGTTGAGAGATTAGTGATTAAGGATTTGAGATTTAAGATTAGGAATTAGAGATTAAGGATTTGGGACAAGAAATTAGGCAATTATTAATACGATTAATGATTAAGAATTATAGATTAAGGATTAAGGAGTAAAGATTAGGGATTATGGATTAAGGATTAGGGATTACTGATTATAAATTAGGGATTAAGGATTTGGGATTAAGTGTTAAGGATTAGGGTTTAGGGATAGAGATTAGGGATTAAGGATTAAAAATTATGGATTCAGGATGGATTAATGATCAGGGTTTGGGGATTAGGGATTAGGGATTAAGGAGAGATGGATCAGGCATTATAGATTAGGGATTAGGGAATAAGGATTAAGGATTACAAAGAAGAAAGAGAAGAAGAGGTCTTGGAAGAAGAAGAAGAAGAAGAAGAAGATGAAGAAGTAGAAGAAGTAGAAGAAGAAGAAGATGGGGAAAAGTTGAAGAAGAAGAAGAAGAAGAAGAAGAAGAAGAAAAAGGACAAGGAGAAGGAGAAGAAGAAGAAGAAGAAGAAGAGGAAGAAGAAGGAGAAGATGATGAAGAAGAAGAAGTAGATGAACCAAAAATAGAACAGGATGAAGAACATCAAGAAGAAGAAGAAAAAGAAGAAGAAGAAGAAGAAGAAGAAGAGGAACAAGGAGAATAAAAATAAGAAGAAAAAGACAAAGAAGAAGAAGAAAAAGAAAAAGGACAAAAGGATGAAGGAGAAGTAGTAGTAGTAGAAGATGAAGATGAAGGAGAAGAAGAAGAAGAAGAAGAGGAAGAAGAAGAAGAAGTCCGAAATGAAGTGAAAAAGTAGAACAAGTAGAAGAAGTGGAAGAAGAAGAAGAAGAAGAACAAAAAGAAGAAGAGAAAAAGCAAAAGAAGATGAGGAAGAAGAAGGAGAAGTCGAAGAAAGGGAAGAAAAAGAAGGAGAAGGAGAACTTGGAGAAGGCAAAGAAGGAGATTGGGAACAAGAACTAGAGGTACAAGGAGAAGGATAAAGAGAAGGAAATAGAGATGTAGAAGGAGAACGACAAGGAGAAGGAGAAGGAGAAGGAAAAGAAGAAGGAGAAGAAGATGAAGATGAGGAAGAAGAAGAAGAAAAAGAAAAAGAATACGAAATAGAAGAAGAGGAAGAAGAACAAGAACAAGAACAAGAAGAAAAAGAAGAAGAAAAAGTAAAAGAAAAAGGAAAAGAAAAAGTAGAGAAGAAAAGGAAGAAAAAGAAAAAAAAAGAAGAAGGAAAAAAGTAGAAGAATGGGATGAAGAAGAAGAAGAAGGCAAAGAAGAAGAAGAAGAAGAAGAGGAAGAAGAAAAGAAGAAGAAGAAGAAGAAGAAGAAGAAGTAGAAGAAGAAGAAGAAGAAGAAGAAGAAGTAGAGGAATAGTAAGAAGAAGAACAAAAAAGATAAGAGGAAGATGCGGAAGAAGAGGAACAAGAAGTATAAGATGAGGAAGAAGAAGAAGAAGAAGAAGAAGAAGAAAGAGAAGAGGAAGAGGAAGAAGAAGAAGATGA
>JAIUJO010000220.1:637500-665000 GCA_023846275.1 Vanilla planifolia | reverse complement strand
GGGATTTTGGATTAGGAAAAAGGAATTAGGAATTAAGGTTTATGGATTAGGGATTAGAGATTAGGGATTTAAAAAGTCAGATTATGTATAAGAGATTATTCATTAGAGATTAAGGTATTTTGATTGGGATTTAGGATTAAGGATTATTTAGAAGTAGAAGAAGTAGTAGAAGAAGCGGAAGGAGAAGGAGAAAGAGAAGAAGAAAGAGAAGGAGAAGGAGAAGGAGAAGAAGAAGAAGAAGAAGAAGAAATAAAAGAAGAAGAAGAAGGAGAAGAAGAAGAAGAAAAGAAGAAGAGAAAGAAGAAGAGAAAGAAGTCGAACAACAAAAGAAGGAGAAGGAGAAGAAGAAGAAGAAGAAGAAGAAAAAGAACAAGAAGAGAAAGAAGAAGAAAGAGAAGAAGAAGAAGAAGAAGAGGAAGAAGAAGAAGAAGAAGAAGAAGAAGAGGAAGAACAAGATCAACAATAAGAAGAAGATGAAGAGGAGGAAGAAGAAGATGATGAGGAACAAGAAGGGGAAGAAGTTGAAGAAGAAGAAGAGGAAGAAGAAGTGGAAGAAGAAGAAGAAGAAGAAATGGATGAAGAGATGGATTATGGATTAGGGGTTAAGGATTAGAGATAAGCTATTAAGGATTAAGGATTAGCGATTTAGGATTAGGGATTAGGGATTATGGATTTAAAATTAAGGATTAGTTTTTAAGAATTATGGATAGAGGATTAAGGAGTAGGGATTAATGAATATGTAATATGGATTAAGGATTAAAGATTAGAGATTAGGGATTAAGGATTAAGGGATTAATTATTAAGGATTAGGTTTTAAAGATTATGGATTAAGGGATTAATTTCTAAGGATTATGGATTAGGTATTAAGGATTAGGGATTACAGATTAGGAAATTGAGATTAGGATTTAAGGATTAGAGTTTAGTTATCAAGGATTCGAGATTCAGGATTAAGGATTAGAGATTTTGGATTAGGGACTAATGATTACGCGATTATAATTAGGATTACCGATTGTAGATTAGGGAATAAGGATTAGGGATTAGATATTATGGATTAGAGATTATGGATTATAGAATAAAGATTATGGATTAGAGATTTTGCATTAGAGATTAGGGTTTAGGGATTAGGGATTAGTGGTTAAGGATTTGGAATTATGGATTAAGGGTTGGTTAGGGATTAGGGCGAGATCGATTAAGCACTAGAGATTAAGGATTAGGGATTAGCGATTAGAGAGGAACGAATTAAGGAGTAAAGAATAGGGAATAAGGATTAAGGATTACGAAGAAGAAAAGAAGAAGAAGAAAGTATAGAAGAAGAACAACAACAAGGAGAAGAAGGAGAAGTGGTAGGAAAAGGAGAAGGAGGAGAAGAAGGAGAACGAGAAGGAGATGGAGAAGGAAAATGAGAAGATGCAGATGTAAAACGAGAAGGTGAAGGAGTAGGAGAAGCAGAAGGAGAAGGAGAAGGAGAAGGACAAAGATAAGGAGAAGGAGAAGGAGAAGAGGAAGGAGAACGAGGATGACAAGAAGAAGAAGAATAAGAAGAAGAAGTAGAAGAAGAAGAAGAAGAAAAAGAAGAAGAAAATGAGGAGGACGAGGAAGAAGAAGAAATAGAAGAAGAAGAATAAGAAAAACTAGAAGAACAAGAAGAAAAATAAGAAGAAGAACAGGAAGAAGAAGAAGAAGATGAATAACAAGAAAAGAAGAATGAGAAAAAGAAGAAGAAGAAAGTGATGAAGAAGAAGAGGAAGTAGAAGAAGAAGAAAAAAAAGAAAAAGAAGAAGAAGAAGTAAAGAAGAAGAGGAAGATGAAGAAGAAAAAGAACAGGAAGAAGACAAGGAAGAAGATAATGCTGAAGAAGAAGAAGAAGAAAGGGAAGAAGAGGAAGAAGTGGAAGAAGAAGAAGAAGAAGATGTGGAAGAAGAAGAAGAAGAGGAAAAAGAAGAAAAGGAAGAAGAAGAAAAGGAAGAGGAAGAAAAGAAGGATTAGGGATTAGCGATTATGGGTTAAGGATTAGAGAGATGAAGAAGAAGAATAATAAGTTGAAGAGGAAAAGGAAGAAGAAAAAGAAGTGGAAGAAGAAGAGGAAGAAGAAGAAGAAGAAGAAGAAGAGGGAGATGAAGAGGAAGGAGAAGGAGAAGAAGAAGAAGAAGAAGAAGAAGAAAAACAAGGAGATGAAGAAAAGAAGAAGAAGAAGAAGAAGAAGAAGAAGAAAGTGATGAAGAAGAAGGGGAAGTACAAGAAGAAGAAAAATATAACGAAGAAGAAGAAAAGGAAAAATAAAACAAAGAAGAAGAAGAAGAAGAAGAAAAGAAGAAGGGGAAGATAAAGAAGAAAAAGAGTAGGAAGAAGAAGAGGAAGAAGAAAATGATGAAGAAGAAGAAGGCGAGGAGGAAGAAGAAGAAGAAGAAAAGAAAGAAGAGGAAGATGAGGAAGAAGTGGATGAAGAAGAAGAAGGAGAAGATGAGGAAGAAGAAGAAGAAGAGGAAGAGGAAGAAGAAGAAGAGGAGGAAGAAGAAAAGGAAGAGGAAGAAGAGATGGATTAGGGAATAGGGATTAGTGATTATGTATTAAGGATTAGAGAGATGAAGAAGAAGAAGAGGAAGAAGAAGAAGAAGAATAAGAAGTAGAAGTTGAAGAAGAAAAAGAAGAAGGAAAAGAGGAGGAAGAAGAAGATAAAGAAGAAGAAGAGGGAGAAGAAGAAGAAGAAGAACGAGAAGAAGAAGAAGAAGAAGAGGAAGAAGAAGAAGAAGAAGAAGAAGAAGAAGAAGTAGAAGAAGAAGAAGTAGAAGATTAGAAAGAAGGAGAAGAGGAAAAAAAGAAAGAAGAAGAAGAAAAGATAAAGAAGAAGAAGCGAGAGAGGAAGAAGAAGTAGCAGAAGAAGAAGATGAAGAAGAAGAAGATGAAGAAGAATAACAAAGAGGAAAAAGAAGAAGGTGAAGAAGAAGAAGAAGAAAAGGATGAAGAAGAAGAAGAAGAAGAGGAAGATGATGGAGAAGTAGAAGAGGATGAAGAGGAAGTAGAAGAAGAACAATAATAAGAAGAGGAAGTTGAGGAAGAAGAAGAAGAAGAAAAAGAAGAAGAAGATGAGAAAGAAGAAGAAGAAGAAGAGGAAGAATAAGAGAAGAACATGAAAAAGAAGGGGAAGAAAAAATGTATAAGGGATTAGGGGTTAAGAATTAGTTGTCAGGGATTAAGGATTAGGGATTGGAGATTATGGATTAGTAATTAAGGATTAAGGTTTAAAAATTAAGGATAAGGAATTAAAAAGTAAGGATTATGGAATAAGTGTGAGGGATTATCGATTAAGGATTAGGGATTTAGGATTATAGATTAAGGGATTAATTACTAAAGATTGTTGGTTAGGTATTAAGGATTAAGGAGAAAATAATGAAGGAGAAGTAGAAGAAGAAGTAGTACATGAAGAAGAAGGGGAAGAAGAAGACGAAGAAGTAGAAGATGAAAAAGAAGAGGAAAAAGTAGAATAAGAAGAAGAAGAGGAAGAAGAAGATGAAGAAGAAGAACAAAAAGAAGAAGGCAAGAAGTAGAGGAAGAAGAGGAGGAAGTTGGAGAAGAAGATGAAGAAGGAGAAGAATAAGAAACAAAAGAGGAAGAAAGAACAAGAAGAAGAATAAGAGGAAAAGAAGAAGAAGAAGAAAAAGAGTAATAAGAAAAATAAGAATAAGAAGAAGAAAAAGACAAAGTAGAAGAACAAGAAACAAAAGAGGAAGAATGAATAGGAAGAAGAATAAGAGAAAAAGAAGAAGAAGAAGAGAAAGAGTAATAAGAAAAATAAGAATAAGAAGAAGAAAAAGACAAAGAAGAAGAAGAAGAAGAAGAAAAAGGAGAAAATGATGAAGGAGAAGTAGAAGAAGTAGTACAAGAAGAAGAAGGGGGAGAAGAAGACGAAGAAGTAGAAGATGAAAAAGAATAAGAAAAAGTAGAATAAGAAGAAGAAGAGGAGGAAGAAGAAGACGAAGAAGAAGAACAAAAAGAAGAAGGCAAGAAGTAGAGTAAGAAGAGGAGGAAGTTGGAGAAGAAGATGAAGAAGGAGAAGAAGAAAAGGTAGAAGTTGAAGGAGAAGGAGAAGGAGGACTTCAAAAAGATGAAAAAGGAGATGGAGAATGAGAAAGAGAAGGAGGAGGAGAAGGATAAAGAGAAGGAGATAGAGAAGTAGAAAGAGAAGGAGAAGGAGAAGTAGAAGGAGAAGGAGAAAAAGAAAGAGAAGAAGAAGAAGAAGAAGAAGAAGAAGGAGGTGGAAAAGAAGAAGAAGAAGAAATAGAAGAAGAAGAAAAAAAAGAAGAAGAACTAGAAGAAGAAGAAAAAAGAAGAAGAAGCTGAAGTAGAAGAAAAAGAATAAAAAAAGAATAAGGAGAAAAAGAAGTAGACAAATGGGATGAAGAAGAGGAAGGCAAAGAAGAAGAAGAAGAAGAAGAAAATGGAGAAGAAGAAGAAAAAGATTAAGAACATGAAAAGAAGAAGAAGAAGAAGAAGAAGAAGAAGTAGAACAAGATGTAGAAGAAGAAGAAGATGAAGATGAAGTGGAAGAAGAAGAACTAAAAGGATAAGAGGTAGATGTGGAAGAAGAGGAAGAAGTAGTAAAAGATGAGGAAGAAGAAGAAGAAGAATAAGAGGAGGAAGAAGAAGAAGATAAAATGGAAAGAGAGATGGATTAAGGATTAGCAATTAGTGGTTATGGATTTGGGAGAAGAACAAGAAGAAGAATAAGACGAAGAAGAAGAAGAAGTTGAAGGAGAAGAATAAGTAGAAGAAGAGGAGGAAGAAGAAGAAGGAGAAAAAGAGGGAGAAGAAAAAGCAGTAGTAGAAGAAGAAGAAGAAGTCAAAGAAGAATAAGAAGAAGAATAAGTGGAAGAAGAAGAAGAGGAAGAAGAATAATGAGAGGAAGAGACAGAAGAAGAAGAAGATGATGATGATGATGATGAACAAGAAGAAGAAGAGGAAGAAGAGGAAGAGAAAGAAGAAGAAGAAGAAGATGATGATGAAAAAAAAGAAGAAGAGGAGGAGGAAGAAGAGGAAGAAGAAGAAGAAGGGGAAGAAAATATGGATTAGCGAATATGGATTATGGGTTAGGGATTAGGTGTTAGGGATTAGGAGTTCTGAATTACGGATTAAGGATTAGGGATTAGAGATTATGGACTAGCAATTAAAGATTAGGGTTTAGAGGATGAGGATAAAAGATTAAAGTGTAGACATTAAGGAATAAGTAATAGGGATTAGGGATTAAGGATTAGGGAATAGGAATTAAGGGATTAATGATTAGGGATTAGGGATAATGAATTAAGGAATTAGTTACTAAGGATTGTAGATTACGTATTAAGGATTAGGGATTTCAAATTATGCAAATGGAGATTAGGGATTAAAGATTAGAGATTAGTGATTGAGGATTTTAGATTCATGATTAAGAATTAGAGATAAGGAATTTATGGACAAGAGATTAAGTGATTATAATTAAGATTAAAGAATATAGATTACACATTAAATATTAAGGATTTAGGATTAGAGATTAGGGGTTAGGGATTAAGGGTTAGGGATTAGATTATAGATTTAAGGATTAAAGATTAGAGATTAAGTATTATGGATAACAGTTTTGGGATTAGAGATTACAGATTTGAGATTAGAGATTAATGATTAGAAACTACGAATTAAAGATGGATAGAAACTACGAATTAAAGATGGATTAGGGATTAAAGAATGAGGATTATTGATTCGGGATTAGGGAAGGATCGATTAGGCATTATAGATCAAGGATTAGGGAATAGGATTAAGGATTATGATGAAGAACGGGAAGAAGTAGAAGATGAAAGAGAAGAAGAAGAAGAAGAAGAAAAAGAAGATGAAGAAGATGAAGAAGATGAAGAAGAAGAAGAAGAAGAAGAAGAAGAAGTAGAAGAAGAAGAAGGAGAAGAAGAAGAAGAAGAAGAACCAGAAGAAGAAGAAAAAGAAGAAGAAGAGGACGAAGAAGGAAAAAAAATATGTACAGGAGGACAAAGAAGAAGAAAAAGAACAAGTGGAAGAAGAAGAAGAACAAGAACAAGAAGAATAAGAAGTGGATGAAGAAGAAGAAGAAGAAGAAAAGATGAGTGACAAGAACAAGAAGAAAAAGAAGAAGAAGAACAAGAAGAAGAAGAGGAAAGTGTAGAAGAAGTAGAAGAAGAGAAAGAATAAGTAGAAGAAGAAGAAGACAAAGAAGTAGAAGAAGAAAAGGAAATACAAGTAGGAGAAGGAGATAGAGGATGTGGAGAAAGTGGAGAAGGAGAAGGAGAGAGAGAAGTAGAAGGAGAAGGAGAAGGAGAAGGAGAACAAGTAGAAGAAGAAGAATCCTTTTCTTTTTCTTCTTTCTTTTCTTCTTCTTCTTCTTGTTCTTCTTCTTCCTCCTGTTCTCCTTCTTTTCTTTTTCTTTGTCTACTTCCACCTCTTCATGCTCCTTTTCTTCTTCTTCTACCACTTCTTCTTCTACCACTTCATCTTCTACGACTTCTTCTTGTTCTTCTTCTTCCTCCTCTTTCTCTTCTTCTTCTTCCATTTCTACTTCTTCTTCTTCTTCTCTTCTTGTTTTTCTACTTCTTCATCTTCTTCAACTTCTTCTTCTTCCAATCATTATTCTTCTTCTTATTTTTCTTCGATTAGTATTACAACCTTTTCCTCTTCTTTTTTCACTTCTTATTCTTCTTCATCTCCTTCATCTTCTCCTACTACTACTTCTTCTTCTTGTTCTTCTTTCTCTTCCTCTTTCTCATTCTTTTTCTTCTCCTTAATGCCTCTTCTTCTTCTTCTTCTCCCACTTTACTTTCTTCTTCTTCTTGATCATCACTATCTTCTTCTTCTTCTTCTTCTTCTTCTTCTTCTTCTCTTCTTCTTCTTCTTCGTCTTCTTCTTCTTCTTCTTCTTCCTCTTCTTCTTCTTCTTCCTCTTCTTCATCATTTCTTCTCCTTCTTCTTCTTCTTCTTCTTCTTTATCTTTGTCTTCTACTTCTTCTTCTTCATCTTCCTCTTATTCTTCCTCCTCCTTTTCTTCCTCCTCCTTTTCTTCCTCTTCCTCTTCTTCTTCTTCTTCCTCCTCTTCTTTCTACCACTTCTTCATCTTCTTCTTCTTCCTCCTCCACTTTTCCACCTCTTCCTCTTGTTCTTCTGGCACTTCATCAACTTCTTCCTCCTCTTCATCTTCCTCTTCTTTCACTTCTTCTTCCTTTTCCTCTTCTTCTTCTTCTTCATCATCATCTTCTTCTTCTTCTTCTTACTCTTCTTTTTCTTTCTCTTCTTCATCATCATCTTCTTCTTGCTCCTCTTCTTCTTCTTTTTCTTTTTCTTTTTCCTTTTTTCAACTTTTTCTTCTCTTATTATTTTTCTTGTTCTTCTTCTTCTCCTCCTTCTACTTCTTTTTTTCCTCTTCTTCTTCCACTTCTTCCTGTTCTTCTTCCTCTTCTTCATCCTCTTCTAATCCTCCTCTGTCTCTTTCTTCTTCAACTTTTTCTTCTTCTTTTTCTTCTTCTTCTTCTTCTTCCTCCTCCTCCTCTCCTTCTTTTTCTTCTCCTTAATTCCTCCTCTTCTTCTTCTTCCTCTTTTTCTTCTTCTTCTTCTATTACTACTTCCTCTTCTTGGTCTTCTTCCTCTTCTTCTTCTTCTTCTTCTTCTTCTTCTTCTTCTTCTTTTCTTCTTCTTCTTCTTCTTCTTCTTCTTCTTTTTGTTCCTCTTCTTTTTCTTCATCGTCATCTTATTCATCATCATCTTCTTCTTCTTCTTCTTCTTCCTCTTCTTCTAAGTCCTCTTCTTCTTCCTCTTCTTATTCTTCTTCTTCTTCTTCTTCACTCTACTTCTTAACTATATCTCTTCTTCTTCTTCTTTCTCCTTTTTTTCCACTACTTCCTCTTCTTCTTTTGGCTCTTCTTCCTCTTCTTCTTCCTCATCTTCATTTTCCTCTTCTTTTGATTTTTCTTCCTCTTTTTGTTCTTCGTCTTTTTCTTCTTCTTCTTCTTCATCTTCATCTTCTTCTTCTTTTTCTCCTACTACTTCTTCATCTTCATCTTCTTCTTCTACCTCTTCTTCTTCTTCTTCTTCTCTTACTACTCTTCTTCTACCTCTTCTTTCTCTTCTTCTTCTTCTTTTTCTTCTTCTTCTTCTTCTTCTACTTCTCCTTCCTCTTCATCTTCTTCTTCTTCTTCCTTTTCTCATTTTTCTTTTTCTTCTATTTCTTCCTCTTCTTTTTCTATTTCCTTGTCTTCTTCTTCTTCCTCATCCTCTTCTTCATCTTCCTCTACCTCCTCTTATTCTTCCTCTTCTTCGTCTTCTTCTTCATCTTGTTCTTACTCTTCCTCTTCTTCTTCTTCTTGTTCTTCGTCTTCTTCTTCCCTTCTTTTTCTTTTTCTACTTCTTATTCTTCTTATTCTTATTATTCTCCTTCTTCTTCTTCTTCTTCTTCCTCTTCTTTCTCTTCTTTTCTATCTCTTCTTCTTCTTCTACTTCTACTTCTTCCTCTTCTTCTTCTTCTTCTTGTTCCATTCTTTTTCTTCTTCTTCTTCTTCCTCTTCCTCTTCTTCATCTTCTACTTTGTCTTCTTCTTCTTCTTATTCTTCTTCTTCTTTTTCTGCTTCCTCTTCTTCAACCTCTTCTTTTTTTAGTTACCACATTTTCTTCTTGCTCTTCTTTGTCCTCGTTTTTCATTTCTTTTTATTCTTCTTCTTCTTTTTCCTCTTCTTTTGCTTCTTCTTACTATTCTTCTTGCACTTTTCCTTTCCTCTTCTTTTGCTTCTTCTTCCTATTCTTCTTCCTATTCTTCTTCTTCTTCCTCATCATCATCATCTTCTACTTCTTCTTCTTCTTCTACTTCTTCTTTTCCCCTTCTTCTTCTCTTCTATTTCCCTTTCCCTTTCTTTTTCTTAATCATTTTCTTCTTCCTTCTCTTCTTCTAGCTCTTCTTCTTCTTCTTCTTCTTTCTCATCTTCTTTTTCCTCATCTTTTGCTCTTTCTTCCACTTCTTCTTCTTTGTCTTCTTCGTCTTCTTCATCTTCGCCTTCTTCCTCTTCTTCTTCCTCTTCTTCCGTTTCTTCTTATTCCTCTTCTTTTTCTTGTTCTTCGTCTACTTTCTACCTCTTCTTCCTCTTCTTCATCTTTTCTTCTCTTATTTTTTCTTCTTCTTCTTCTTATTCATCATCATCATCTTCTTCTTCTTCTTCTTCTTCTTCTTCTTTGTCTTCTACTTCTTTTGCCTCTTTTTCCACTTCTTCCACTTCTTCTTCTAGCTTTTCTTCTTCTTCCTCCTCCTCTTCTTCTTTTTCCTCTTCTTTTGCTTCTTCTTCCACTACTTCTTCTTCATCTTCCTCTTCTTCTTCTTCTCCTTAAACTTCTTCATCTTCTTCCTCGTCTTCTTCTTTCACTTCTTCCTCTTCTTCATCCTTTTCTTCCTCTTCTTACTCTTCTTCTACTTCTTCTTCTTCATCACCTTTTTCTTCTTCTTCTTCTTCTTCTTCTTCTACCTCTTTTTATTTTGTTTTTCTTCTTCATCTTCTTCTTTATCCTCTTCTATTGCTTCTTCTACCACTTCTTCTTCTTCTTCTACCTCTTCTTTTTCTTCCATTTCATGGTCTGCTTCTTCTTCCTCCACTTGTGCTTCTTCCTCATCTTCTACTTCTTCTTTCTCTTCTTCTTTTTTCTCATCTTCTTCGTCTGTTTCTTCTTCTTCTTCATCGTAATCTTCTTCTTCTTCTTCTTCTTCTTCTTCTTCTTCTTCCTCTTCTACTTCTTTTTCTTATTCTTCTTCTTCTTCTTCCTCCTCTTCTCCCACTTCTTCTACCTCTTCTTCTTCTTCTTCTTCTTCTTCTTCTACTTCTTCCTCTTCTTCTTCTTCTTCTTCCTTTTTCTCTTCTTCTTCTTGTTCTTCTTCTTCTTCTTCCTCTTCTTCTGCTTCTTCTTCTACCACTTCTTCTTTTTGCTTTTGTTCTTCCTCTTCTTCCACTTCTTCTTCTTCCTTTTCTTCTTCTTCTTCTTCTTCTTCTTCTTCTTCTTCTTCTTCTTCTTCTTCTCTTGTTCTTTTTCATCTTTTTCTTGCTCTTCTTCAACTTCTTCTTCTTCAAATTCTTCTTCTTCTTCTTCTACTACTACTACTACTACCTTTTCTTGTTCCTTTTTCACTTGTTCTTCTTGTTCTTCTTCTCCTTAATTCCTCTTCTTCTTCTTCTTCTTCATCTCCCTCTTCCTCTACTTCCTCATCTTGATCTTCTTCTTCTTCTTCTTCTCTTCTTCTTTTTTTCTTTTTCTTTTTCCTCTTCTTCATCATTTTCTTCTCCTACTTCTTCTTCTTCTTCATCATCTTCTTCTCCTTCTTCATCTTCTTCATTATCATCATCTTCTTCTTCTTGTTCTTCTTCTTCTTCTTCTTCTTCTTCTTCTTTATATTTATCTTCTACTTCTTCCTCTTCTTCTCCTTCTTCTTCTTTTTCTTCTTTTCCTCTTCCTCTTCTTCTTCTTCTTCTTCTTCTTTTTACCACTTCTTGTACTTCTTCTTCATCATCCTCTACTTTTCTACCTCTTCCTCTTCTTGTTCTGGGTCTACTTCCTCATCTTCTTCCCCTTCTTCTTCTTCCTCTTCTTTTCTTCTTCTTCCTCTTGTTCTTCTTCTTCGTCTTCTTCTTTATCCTCTTCTTCTTCTTACTCTTCTTTTTCTTCCTATTCTTCATTGTCTTCTTATTCATCTTCTTCTTCTTCTTCTTCTTCTTCTTCTTCTTCTCTTCTTCTTCTTCTTCTTCTTCTTCATCTTTTTCTTCTCCTACTTCTTCTTCATCATCTTCTTCTCTTTTTCTTCTTCTTCTTGTTTGTCTTCTTCTACTTCCTCTTCTTCTACTTCCTCTTCTTCCTTTTGCTCTTCTTCCTCTTCTTCTTCTTCTTCTTTTTGCCCTTCTTTCTATCTCTTCTTCTTCTTCTTCTTTCTCCTCCTCCTTTTTTCCACCTCTTCCTCTTCTTCTTCTTCCTCCTTCCCTTCTACTTATTCCTCTTCTAACACCTCCTATTCCTGATCTTCTTCTTCATCTTTTTCTTCCTTTCCTACTTCTTCATCATCATCATCTTGTCCTTCTTCTTCTTTTTTTTCTTCATCTTCATATTCTTGTTTTTCTTCTTCCTCTTCTTCTTCATCCTCTTCTTTTTCTTCTTCTTCCTCTTCTTCTTCTTCCATTTCTTTGTCTGCTTCTTCCTCGTCTTCCTCTTCTTCTTCCAATTCTTCTTCTTCTTCTTTTTCTTCTTCTTCTTCTTCTTCTTCTTCTTCTTCATCTTCATCTTCTTCTTCTTTTTCTTCCTCTTCTTCTTCTTCTTCTTCTTCCTCTTCTCCAACTTCTTCTATCTCTTCTTTTTTTCTTCTTCTTCTACTACTTCAACTTCTTCCCCTTGTTCTTCTTCCTCTTTCTTTACTAGTTCTTCTAGTTCTTCTTCTTCTTCTTCTTCTTCCTCTTCTTCTTCTTCTTTCTCGTCTTCTTCTTTTTCTTTTTCTTCTTTTGCTCACTCTTCTTCATCCACTTCTTCTTCTTCTTCTACCACTTCTTCTACCACTTCTTCTTCTTTCTCCTCTTCTTCCTCTTCTTACTCTTCATCTTCTTCTTCCTTTTCTTCTTCTTCTTCTTCTTCTTCTTCTTCCTCATCTTCTTATTGTTCTTCCTCCTCTTCCTCTTCATCTTCAACTTCTTCTTCCTCCTCTTTCTCTTCTTCTTCTTTTTCTCCTTCTCCCTCTTCTTCTTCTTCTTCTTCTTCTCCTTCTTCTTCTTCCTCATCTTCTTCTACTCCTTCTTGTCCTTCTCCTTCTTCTTCTTCTTCTTCTCTTCTTCTTCTTCTTCTTCTCTTCTTCTTCATCTTCTTCAGCTTCTTCTTCTATTTCTTCTTCTTCTTCTTCTTCTTCTTCTTCTCCATCTCCTTCAGCTTCTTATTCTATTTCTTCTTCTTCTTCTTCTTCTTCTTCTTCTTTTTCCACTTATCCTTCTTTTTCTTCTCTTTAATTCCTCTTGTTATTCTTCTTCTTTTTCTTCCTCATCCTCTTCCTCTACTTCTTCTTCTTCTTCTTCTTCTTCATCTTCTACCTCTTCTTCATCATCATCATCTTCTTCTTCTTCTTCTCTTCTTCTTCTTCTTCTTCTTATTTTTCCTCTTCTCCATCTTTTCCTTTTTCCTCTCCTTCCTCTTCTTCTTCTTCTCTTTTTCTTCTTCTTCCTCTTCTTCTTCTTCTTCCTCTTCTTTCTTCCTCTTCTTTTTCTTCTTCTTCCTCCTCCTCCTCTTTTTCCACTTCTTCCTCTTCTTCTTCCTCCTCCTCCTCTTCTCCTTCCTCTGCTTTTGCTTCTTCATCTTCTTCTTCTTCTTCTTCTTCTTATTCGTCGTCATCGTCGTCGTCTTCTTCTTCTTCTTACTGCTCTTGTTTTTCTCCCTCTTCTTCCTCTTCTACTTCCTTTTCCTCCTCCTCCTCCTCCTCTTCTTCTTCTTCTTGCTCTTCTTCTTCTTCTTTTTTCTTCTTCTTCTTCATGTTCATCATCATCAACATCATCATCATCTTCTTCTTCTTCATTTTTTTTCTCTTCTTATTCTTCTTTTTCTTCTTCTTCTTTTTCTTCTACTTCCTCATCATCATCATCTTCTTCTTTTTCATCTTCTTCCTCTTCTTCTTCTTCTTCTATTCCTTCTTCACCTTCTTCTCCTTTTTCTTCTTCCTCATCTTCTTCCACTCCTTCTTGTCCTTCTCCTACTTCTTCTTCTTCTTCTTCTTCTTCTTCTTCATCTCCTTCAGCTTCTTCTTCTATTTCTTCTTCTTCTTCTTCTTCTTCTTCTTCTTCTTCTTCATCTCCTTCAGCTTCTTCTATTTCTTCTTCTTCTTCTTCTTCCACTTATCCTTCTTTTTCTTCTCTTTAATTCCTCTTCTTATTCTTCTTCTTTTTCTTCCTCTTCCACTTCCTCTACTACTTCTTCTTGTTCTTCTTCATCTTCTACCACTTCTTCATCATCATCATCATCATCTTCTTCCATTCTTCTTTTTCTTTCTCTTTTTCCACTTCATCTTTTTCTTTTCCTCTCCTTCACATTCTTCTTCTTCTTCCTTTTCTTCTTCTTCCTCTTCTTCTTCTTCTTCCCCTTCTTTCTTCCTCTTCTTCTTTTTCTTCCTCCTCTTTTTCCACTTCTTCCTCTTCTTCTTCTGGCTCTTCTGGTCTTCTTCTTCTTGTTCTTCCTCTTCTTCTCCTTCCTCTGCTTTTGCTTCTTCTTCTTCTTCGTCTTCTTCTTCTTCTTCTTATTCTTCGTCATCGTCGTCGTCTTCTTCTTACTCTGTTATTTGTCTCCATCTTCTTCCTCTTCTATTTCCTTTTCCTCCTCCTCTCCTCTTCTTCTTCTTCTTCTTCCTCTTCTTCTTCTTCTTCTTTCTTCTTCTTCTTCATGTTTCATCATCATCAACATCATCATCATCTTCTTCTTCTTCATCTTCTTGCTCTTCTTATTCTTCTTTTTCTTCTTCTTCTTTTTCTTCTACTTCCTCCTCATTATCATCTTCTTCTTCTTCTTCTTCATCTTCTTCCTCTTCTTCTTCTTCTCCTATCCTTCTTCACCTTCTTCTTCTTCTTCTTCCTTCTTCTTCTTCTTCTTCCTCTTCCTTCTCCATCTCCTTCTTGTTCTTCTTGTTCTTCTTCTTCATTCTTCTAGTTTCTTTTTTCTTCTTTCTTCTTTCTTCTTTGTTATTTCTTCTTCCTCATTCCTTCTTCTTTCTTCCTTCTTTTTTATTCCTTCTTCCTTTTTTTCTTCTTCCTATCCATAATCCCCCCTCTTCAATTTCAGATCCCTCAGCTTTAATCTCTACTCTGTAAGCAAAAATCCCTAATCCTTAATCCCTAATCCCTAAACCCTAGACCGTAATCGTTAAACCATAATCCTTAATCTATAGTCTTTAACCCTTAATTCCTAATCTTTAACAATTAATTCCTAATCGTTAATCTCTAATCCATAATCCTTAATTATAAATACCTATTATCATAATCTCTAATCTATAATCCTTAATCTTAAATACCTTATCCTTAATCCCTAATTCCTGATCTCTAATCTTTAATCCTAAATCCTTTACTTTTAATCCCTATAGTTTAATCCCTAATCCTTAATACTTATCCCTTAATCCCTAATCCATATTCACTATTCCATAATCCCTTCATTTCTAATCCCTAATTCTTAATCCTTAATTCTTAATCCTTAATCCCCTATTCTCTAAGCCCTCTTCCATAATGTCTTATCCCGATTCCATAAACCTTAACTCTAATCACTATTACCAAATTGCAAATTCCTAACCCCTAAACCTTAATCCCTAATCTCTAATCCCAAATCCATAATCTCTCTATAATCCTTAATCATAAATGCATAATACCTAATCTCTGCTTCTCTTACTTCTTCTACATCTTATTTTTCTTCTTCTTCTACTACTGCTTTTTCTTCATTTTATTCTTCTTCTTCTTCTTCTATTTCTTCTTCTTCCTCCTCTTCCTCTTCTTCATCTTCTTCCTCTTCTTTTTCTTCTTCTTCTTCTTCTCTTATTCTTCATCTTTC
Source organism: Vanilla planifolia (assembly GCA_023846275.1). NCBI lineage: Eukaryota > Viridiplantae > Streptophyta > Magnoliopsida > Asparagales > Orchidaceae > Vanilla > Vanilla planifolia. The sequence continues at coordinate 650,439 of JAIUJO010000220.1, read as the reverse complement.
TCTTCTTCCTCCTTTTCCACTTTTTCATCTTCTTCTTCCACTTCTTCTACTTCTCCTTCATCTTCCTCTTTTTCTTTTTCAACTTCTTCCCCTTTTCCTCTGCCTTCTTCTTCTTGTTTTTTCTCCTCTCCCTCTTCTTCTTCTTCTTCTTCTTCTTCTTCCTCCACTTCTCCTTCATTTTGATCTCCTTAATTTCTCTTCTTCTTCGTCCTCCTCCTCCTCCTTTTCCTCCTCCTTTTCTTCTTCTTCTTCTTCTTCTTCCTCTTTTCTTCTTCTTCTTCTTCTACTATTACTTCTTCTTCTTCTTATTATTCTTCTTTCTCATCATCAACTTTTTCTTCTACTTCTTCTTCTTCTTATTCTCTTCTTCTTTTTCTTCTCCTTGTTCTTCTTCTTCCTCTTCTTCTTCTTCTTCTTTTACTTTTGCTTCTTTTTTTCTTCTATTACTTTTTCCACTTTTTTTCCTCTTCTTCTTCTTCTTCTTCTTCTAACTCTTCTTCTTCTTCTTCTTCTTCCTCCTCCTCTTCTCCGTCTTTTTCTTCTCCTTAATTCCTCTTTTTTAGCTCCTCCTCTTCCTTTTCCTCCTCCTTTTCTACTTCTTCCTCTTCTTCTTCTTCTTCTACAATTACTTCTTCTTCTCCTTCTTCTTCTCTTATTCTTCTTCTTCTTCTTCTTTTTCCTTTTCCTCATCTTCATCTTTTTCTTCTTCCACTTCTTCTTCTTGTTGTTCTTCTTCTTCATCATCATCTTCTTCTTATTCATCATCATCATCTTCTTCTTCTTCTTCTTCTTCTTCTTCTTCATCTTCTACTTCTTCCTCTTCTTCTTGCACTCCTTCCTTTTCTTCTTCTTTCTCTTGTTCTTCTTTTTCTTCGTCTTCTTCCTTCTCTTTTACCACTTCTTCCCCTTCCTCTTCTGGCTCTTCTTCTTCTTCCACTTCTTTTGCTTCAGCTTCCTCTTCTTCTTCTTCTTTTTCTTCTTCTTCTTCTTCTTCATCTTCTTCTTCCCCTTCTTCCTCTTCTTCTTCCTTTTTTTCCTCTTCTTCCTCTTCAACTTCTTCTTCTTCTTCTTCCTCTTCTTCTTCTGCTTCTTCTTCTTCTCCTCCTCCTTCTTCATCAACGTCATCATCATCATCTTCTTCTTCTTCCACTTCTTATTCTTCTTTTTCTTCTTCTTCTTCTTCTTCTTCATCTTCTTCTACTTCATCATTTTGTTTCTTCTTCCTTCTTATTTCTACTTTCTTCTTTCTTCTTTCTTATTTTTTCTTCCTTCTTCAATCTTCTTTCTCGTTCTTCTTTCTTCTTCCTTGCTACATGTTCCTTCTACCTTTTTCTTCTTTTTCTTCCTTCTTACTTTCTCTTTCTTCCTTCTTTCTTTTTTCTTGTTTCTTCTTTCTCCTTTGCCCTTTCTTCTTTCATCTTCTTTCTTCTTCTTTCTTTCTTCTTCTTGTTCTTGTTTCTTCTCCTTGTTATTCTTTTTCTTCTTCTTCTTCTTCTTCTTCTTCTCCTCCTCCTTTTACTTAATCCTTAATCACTGATCCCCCTCATCACTAAACCCTAATCCCTAATCATTAATCCCTTCTTCCTTAATTCAAAATCCCTAAGCCCTAATCTCTACTCTGTAAGCCAAAATCCCTAATCCTTCATATTCTTGTTCTTGTTCTTCTTCTTTAGGTTCTTTTTTATCATCTACTTTTTCTTCATCTTCTTCTTCTTCTTCTCCTTCTTCTTCTTCTTATTCTTCTTCTTCTTCTTCTTTTACTTCTTCATTTTCTTCTTCTTGTACTACTTTTTTCTTTTCTTTCTTCTTCTTCTACTACTTCAACTTCTTCTTCTTCTTCTTCTCCTTCTTCTTCTTCTTCCTCTTCTTCTTCTATTATTCTTCTACTTCTTCTTCTTCTTCTTTTTCCACTTCTTTTTTTTCTTCTTCTTCTCTCTCTTTCTTCTTCTTCTTCTTCTTACTCTTCTTCTTCCACTTCTTCTACTATTTCTCCTTCTTCTTCTTCTTCTCCTCCTTCTCCTCCTCCTCCTCCTTCTTCTTCTTCTTATTTTTTTCTTCATCTTTCTCTTCTTCTTCATGTTCTTATTCTTCTTTATTTTCTTCTACTTTTCTTCTTCCCACTCTTCTTCTTTCCGTTCCTTTTTTCTCTATTTTCTTCTTTTCCTATTCTTTTTCTTCCTCTTCTTCTCCCTTTTCTTATTCTTCTTCTTCTTCTTCATCATCATCTTCGATTTCTTCTTCTTCTTCCCCCTCCTCCTCTTCTTCTTCTTCTTCCTCTTCTGCCACTTCTTCTTCTTCGTGCTTTTGAATCCCTAATCTATAATCCAATCCATAATATCTAATCTCTAATCCTTAATCCTTAATCACTAATCAATAATCTCAAATCTCTAATCCCTAATCTCCAATACCTAATTTTAAATCAAAAATCCCTAATCAGTAATCTCCAATCCCTAACACGTATTCTCCTTCTTCTTTTTCATCTTCTTTTTTTGTTCTTCTTCTTCTCTGTCCTCTTCATCTTCCTCTTCTTCTTCTTCTTCTTCTTTTTCTTCCTCTTCTTCTTCTTTTTCTTACGCTTCTTCTTCTTCTCCTTCTTATTTTCTTGTTCTTCTTATTTCTCTTCATCTTCCTCTTCTTCTTCTTCCACTTCTTCTTCCTCCTCTTCTTCTTCTTCTTCTTCTATTTCTTCTTCTTCTTCTTCTTCTTCTACTATAGCTTTTCCTTTTTCTACTCCTCCTTCTCTTTGTCTTCTTCCTATTCCTTCACCTTCTCCTTCTCCATCTACTACTCCTCCTTCTCCTTCTCCTTCTCCATTTCCTTCTCCTCCTTCTCTTTGTCCTCCTTCTATTTCTCTTTCACCTTTTTCTTCTTCTTCTCCTTCTTCTTCTTTCTTCTTTCTTCTTTCTTCTTTTTTCTTTTCTTTTTTTTTCTTCTTCCTTCTTCCTTTCTTTTCCTTCTTTTGTCTTCCTTATTCTTTCCTCCTTTCTTCCTTCTTCCTTCTTCCTTTTACTTTATTCCTCTTCTTCTTCTTCTTCTTCTTCTTCTTCTTCTTCTTCTTCTTCCTCTTCTTTTTCCTCCTCTTCTTCTTCTTTCTTTCTTTCTTCTTTCCTCCATCTTTCTTCTACCTTCTTCCTTCCCATTAATCCCTAATCCCTAATCCCTAATTCTTAATCCTTAATTGCTAATAAATTCCTAATCTATAATCTTTAATCTTTAGTCCCTAACCTATATTCCTTAATCTCTAATCTCTAAACTCTAATCCCTAATACCTAATCCTTAATCCCTTATCCCTAATCTCTAATCCTTAATCCCTAATCCTTAATCACAAATCCTTAATCCTTCATCTAAAATAGTAATCCCAATCCATTAATCTGTAATATCTAATGCCAAATCCTACACCCTTATTCACTAATCTGTAATCTATAATCATAAATCCTTATTCCTTTATCGCTAATCCCTAATCCTTCATTACTTAATCTCTAATCCCTAATCTCGAATCCTTAACCACTAACCTGTAATTCTTAATCCATCTCTTCTTCCTCATCTTCTTTCTTCTTCTTCCTCTTCATTTTCTTCTTCTTCATTATCTTCTTCTTCTTCCTCATTTTCTTCTTCTTCATTTAGCTCTTCTTCCACATCTTCCTCTTCTTCTTGTACTTCTTCTTCTTGTACTTCTTCTTCTTCCTCTTCTTCTAATTCTTCTTCTTCTTCCTCCTCTTTTTCTTTTTCTTCTTCTTCTTCTTCTTCTTCTTCTTCTTCTTCTTCTTCCTCTTCTTCTTGTTGTTCTTCATATTCTTTTTTCTTCCTCATTTTTTTCTTCCTCTTCTTCTTCTTCTTCTTCTTCTCATTCTTCTTTTCTTGTTCTTCTTATTCCTCTTCTTTTTCTTCTTCTTCTTCTTCTTCTTCTTCTTCTTCTTCTATTTTGTCTTCTACTTCTTCTTCTTCTTCATCATCATGATGTTCTGCTTCCCCTTCCTCATCACCTTCTCCTTCTCCTTCTCTTTGTTTTTCTATTTCTCTTTCTCCTTCTCCTTGCCTCTACTCCTACTCCTCCGTCTCCTTCTCCTTTTCCTTCTCCTTGATCATCTCCTTGTCCATCTCCTCCTCATCCTCATCCTCCTTCCCCTTCTCTTTCTCCTTCTTCTTCTTTTTATTTTTCTTCTTCTTCCTTCTTTCTTCTTTTTCTTTCCTCTTTCTACTTTTTTCTTCCTTCTTCCTTCATCGTTCTTCCTTCCTCCTTCCTTCTTCCTTCTTCCTTCTTCCTTCTTCCTTCTTCCTTCTTCTTTATTCCTTCTTCCCTCTTCCTTCTTTTTTATTTTCCTATTGTTGTTAACATTCTTCTTCTTTTTCTTCTTCTTTTACCTCTTCTTCTTCCTTCTCTTCTTTTTCTTCTTTCTTTTTTTTCTTCTTTCTTCTTTAATCTTTCTTCCTTCCAACTCCATAATCACTAATCACTAATCACTAATCCATCTCAAATCTTTATTCTTTAATCTTTAATTTTAAACCTCTTCTTCGTCTTCTTCTTCCTTCTTCCTTCCTTTCTCATTCTTCTTTCTTCTTCCTTCTTTTTATTTCCTCTTTCCTTCTTCCATCTTTCTTCTTCCTTCCTCCTTCCTTCTTCCTTCTTCCTTCTCCCTTCTTCCTTCTTCCTTCTTTATTCCTCCTCTACTTCTTCCTCTTCTTCTTCTTCCTCTTCTTTTTCCTCCTCTTCTTCTTCTTTCTTCTTTCCTCTTTCTTCTATCTTCCTTCTACCCTCTTCCTTCTATTTAATCCCTAATCCCCATCCCTAATCCTTAATCCCAAATAACTAATCTATCCCTAATCTCTAATCCTTAATCTTTAATCCTTAACCTCTAATTCCTAATCTTTAATCTCTAAACTCTACTCGTTAATACCTAATCCCTAATCCTTAATCCCTAATCTATAATTCATGATCCCTAATCTCTAATCTCTAATCCCAAATCAATAATCCTTAATCACAAATCCTAAATACTTGATCTGAAATTGTAATCCTAAACTATTAATCTCTAATCCAAAATCTCTAATATTCTTAATCAGTAATCTCTAACCTTTAATCCTAAATCCTTATTCCGTTAATCTTTATTTCTAATCCTTCATTTCTTAATCACTAATCCCTTTTCTTCTACTTTTTCTTCTTCTTCTTCTTCCTCTTCTTAATCTTCTTCCTATTCCATTTCTTCTTCCTCATTTTCTTCTACTTCTTTTACCTCTTCTTCAACATCTTCTACTTCTTCTTCTCATCCTTCTTCTGTATCCTCTTCTTATTCTTCTTCTTCTTCTTCTTCTTCTTCTTCTTCCTTTCCTTCTTTTTCTTCTTCATCATCTTCTTCCTCATATTCTTCTTCGTCTTCATCTTCCTCCCCTTCTTCTTCTTCTTTTTCTTTTTCTTCTTCCTCTTCTTCTTCTTCTTCTTCTCTTTCCTTTCTTGTTCTTCTTATTCCTCTTGCTTTTGCTCTTCTTCTTCTTCTTCTATTTTTCCTTCTTCATCTTCTTCTTCTTCTTCTTCTCCTCCTCCTCCTTCTTCTCCTTCTCCTTCTCTTTGTCCTTCTCCTTCTACTCCTTATCCTTCTCCTTCTCCTTCTCGTTCTCCATCTCTTTCTCCTTCTCCTTTGCCTTCTCCTTCTCATTCTCTTTGTCCTCCTCCATCTCCTCATCCTACTTCTCCTTCTCTGCCTCCATTTCCTTCCTCTTGTTTTTCTTCTTCTTCTTCTTACTTCTTTCTTTTTTTTCTTTCATCTTTCTTTTTTCATCTTTCTTCTTCCTTCTTTCTTCATCTTTCTTCATTCTTCCTTCCTTATTCCTTCTTCCTTCTTCTTTATTTTTCCTTTATTCTTTCTCTTCTTCTTCTTTATCTTCTTATGCTTTTTCCTCTTCTTCTTCTTCTTTGTTCCTTCTTCTTTCTTCTTTCTTCTTTCTTCTTTCTTCCATCTTCCTTCCTCCTTCTCCTTAATCCATAATACTTAATCCCTAATCACTTGTTAATCCTTAATCTATAATCCTTTATATCTAATTCTTAATCTTTATTCTCTAATCTCTAATACCTAAACAGTAATCCATAATACCTCATCCCTAATTGCTAACTCAAAAATCCCTAATCCTTAATTCTTAATCCTTCCCTTCCAAATCTTCAATAGATATTCTGAGATGCCTAACCTCTAATCCTTAATTTCTTAATCCATAATCCTAAATACATAGGCCTTGAACCCTAACCCTTAATCCATTGCTTCTTTTTCTTCTTTATCTTCTTCTTCTTGGTCCTCTATTTTTTCTTCTTTATCTTCTCCGCATCTTCGTCTTCTTCTTCTTACTCTTCTTCCTCATCATCTTCTTCTTCTCCTTCTTTTTCTAATTTTTCTTCTTTTCTTCTTCTCTTATTCTTGTTCTAATTCTTCTTTTTACTCCTCTTCTTCATATTCTTGTTCATGTTCTTCTACTTCTACAACATCTTCATTTTCTTCCTCTACTTCTTTTTCCTCTACTTGTACTTCTTTTTTTTCTTCTTCTTCTTGATGTTCTTGTACTCCTTCTTCTATCTCTTCTTCCTTAATCTGTTTTTGTTCTTTCTCTTTTTCTTCTTCTCCTCCTCCTCCACTTCCTCCTCCTCCATCTTCTTCTTCTATTTCTTCTTCTTCTTCTTCTTCTTCTATTTCTTCATCTTCTTATTCTTCTTAATCTTCTTCTTCAACTTCTTCTTTTTCTTCTACTCTTCTTCTTCTACTTCTTCATCATCTTCTTCTTCTTCTTCTTCTTCTTCTTGCTCTTCATCTTCCTCTTCTTCTGCTTCTACTACTTAACCTTCTTCTTCTTCTTCTTCTTCCTACTCTTTTCCTTCTCCTTCTTTTACTTCTTCTTTTTCTTCTTCTTCCTCCTCTTCTTCATCTTCGTCTATATTTTCTTTTTCTTTTTCTTCTTCTTCTTCTTGTTCTTCTACTTCTTCTCTTTCTTTTTCTAGTTCTTCTTTATTCCTTCTTCTTCTTCTTCTTCTTCTTTTTCTTTTTCTTATTCTTATTCTTCTTCTTCTTCTTCTTCTTCTTCTTCTATTTCTACTTCTCCTTATTCTTCTTTTAATCTTATTCTTCTTCTTCTTCTTCTTCTACTTCTTCATCTTCTTCTTTGTAAACCTTAATCTTTATTCTCTAATCCCTACTCCTTAATCTCTCCTTACCTAATCTCTAATCTGTAATCCCTAATAAATCCCTCTTTAATTACTAATCTTAAATCTTTAATCCCAAATCACTAATCCCTAATCCTTAATCTATCCATAATCCTTAATCCTTATTCTCTAATCCATAATCTCTAATCCCTAAACCTTAATCTCTAATACCTGAACCCTAATCTATGATCTATAATCCCTAATCCTTAATCTCTAATCACTTATCTCTAATCCTTAATCCTTAATCTTTAATCCTTCATCTCTAATTGCTAATCCGTTATCCAAAATCCCAAATCATGATCCAATTCCTAATCGCCTAATTTCTAATCTTTAATCCCTGACCTTTAATCGATAATCCTTAATCTTGAATGCCTAATCACTAATCTCTAATCCTTAATTCCTAATCTTTATTCCTTAATTCGTAATCCTAAATAAAAAATCCCTAATCCTTAGTAATTAATCTCATAATCCTTATTGCCTAATTCTTAATCCCTAACCAGTATTCCTATCATCCTTAATCCTTAACCTTAATCACTTATCCATAATACTTAATCCATAATACCTATTACTTATTTCCTAATCCTTACTCGCTAATTCCCAATCCATAATCCCTAAATCCTAATACTCAATTGATAATCCCTAATCTATTATCCCTAATCGTTAATCTCTAGCACTTAATCCTATATCCCTCCCATCTTAATCCCTAATCCTTAATCCCTGATCCATCTTTTCTTCCTTTTATTCATCTTTTTCTTTCCCTTCTTCTTCTTCTTCTTCTTCCCTTCTCCTTCATTTTCTTCATCATCTTCTTCTTTTTCTTCTACCCATCCTACTCTTCTTCTTCTTCTTCTTCCTCTTCTTCTTCTTTTTCTTCTTCTTCCTTCTCTTCTTCTTCTTCTATTTCCTCTTCCTCTTCTTCTTCTTCATTGTCTTCAATTTCTACTACTTCTTCCTCCTCCTCCTCTTCTTCTTCTTCCCCTTCTTTTTCACCATTTTCTTCTTTTCTTATAATACTTCTTCCTCTTCTTCTTTCTCTTCTGCTTCTTCTTTTTCTTCTTCTTCTTCTTCTTCTTCTTCTTCTTCTCCTTCTTCTTCTCCTTCTTTTTCTCCTTCTCCCTCTCTTTCAACTTCCTCTTCTCTTTTTTCTTCTCCTTCACCATCTTCTCTCCATTTCCTTCTCCTTCTCCATCTCATTTTCATCTCCTTCTCCTTCTTCTCCTCTTTCTCCTTGTCTACATCCATTTTCTACTTCTTCTATTTCATCTTCTTCTTCTACTTCTTTTCTCTTTCTTCATTCTTCTTTCTCCTTCCTTCTTTCTTCTTTCTTATTCCTTCAATCTTCTTCCTTCTTCCTTTCTCCTTCCTTCTTTTGTCTTCCTTATTCTTTCATCCTTTCTTCTTTATTCTTTCTTTTCTCTTCTTTCTTCTTTCTTCTTTATTCATCCTCTTATTCTTCCTCTACTTCTTCTTCTTCTTCTTTTTCCTATGTCTCCTCCTTATATTCTTTTACTTCATTCTTCATAATCTTTAATCCTTAATCCCTATTATATAATCCATAATCCCTAATCTCTAATCCCTAATCCCTAATCCATAATCACCAACTCATAATCTCAAATCTCTAATCTCTAATGCTTAATCTCTAAAACTTGGTTCTAAATTCTTAATCACTAATGCTAATCCCAAATCCTTATTCTCTAATTTAAACTCCCTAATTAAAAATCCTAAATCTTTAATAATTAATCCCTAATATCCAATCCTTAATCATTAATCTTTTCATCCCTAATCTTTAATCCTTAATCCCTAATTCTTATTACTTATTCTCTAATCCCTACTCCCTAATCTATATCACTTAATCTGTAGACCCCAATGCCTAATTACTAATTTATAATCTTTAATCCTTTTTACCTAACACTAAATCCCCTCCCCTTGGATCCCAAATCTCTAATCTCTAATACTTAATCACTAATCCCCAATCCATCCATCCCTAATTCGTAATCTATTTTACCTAATCCATAAACCCTCCCACTTTAATCCTTAATCTCTAATCCCTAACCAAAAATTCTTAACCCATCTCTTCTTCCTTTTCTTCTTCTATTTCTTCCTCTTCTTCTTCCTCTTCATCTTCTTCTTCTTCTTTTTCTTCCTCTTTTTCTTCTTCCTCATTTTTTTCTTCTTCCTCTTCTTCTTATTCTTCTTCACCTTTCACTTCTTCTACTTCTTCTTTTTGTTCAAATTCTTTTTCTTCAACATTTTTTTCTTCTTCTTCTTTGTCTCCCTCTTTTCCTTATTCGTCTTCTTCATCTTCTTCTTCCTCTTCTTACCTTTTTTCTTCTTCCACTTCTTCTTCTTCTCCTCCTTCTTTTGTTACTTCCTCTTCTTCTTCTTTAGGTTTTTCTTCTTCTTTTCCTTCTCCTTCTCTTTGTCTTTCTCCTTCTTATTCTCCTTCTCCAACTCCTTTTCCTACTTCTTCTCATTGTCCTTCTCCTTGTCCTTCTCCATCTCCTTCTCCTTGTCCTTCTTCAACTCCTTCTCCTTCTCCTCCTCCTCCTCCTTGTCCTCCGTCTCCTTCTCTTTCTCCTTCTTCTTCATCTTCTTCTTCTTCTTCTTCCATCTTTCTTCTCTCTTCCTTCTTTCTTCTTTCTTCTCTTTTCTTCTTTCTTCCTTCTTCCTTCTTCCATTCTCCTTCCTTCTTTCATCTTCCTTCTTCCTTCCTCCTTCCTCCTTCTGTCATTCTTCTACCTTCTTCCTTCTTTATTCTTCCTCTTCTTCTTCCTCTTCTTCTTCTTCTTCCTCTTCTTTTTCCTCCTCTTCTTCTTTATTTTTCCTTTTTTTTTCTTCTTTCTCCCTTCTTCTTTCTTTCTTCTTGTTAATCTCAATCCCTAATGCCTAATCCATAATCCCTAATCTCTAATCTATCCATAATCTCCAATCCTTAATGTTAAATCCTTAACCTCTAATCCCCAATCTCTAAACTCTAATCCCTAATACTTAATCCCTAATCCCTAATCTATAATCCATAATTCTTAATCCAAAACCTTTAAGCCTTAATCCCCAATCCTTAATCTTTAATCATAAATAGCTAATCCTTAATCTTTTATCCCAAATCTCTAATGGTAAAGCTTATCCATCAATCTCTAATCCCTAATCTAACCCTAAATTCAACAATCCAAATCACTAATCTCTAATACATAATCTCTAATCCTTATTTCCTAATCCCTAATCTTAAATCCATAATCCTTAATAATTAATCCCTTAATTCTTAATCCTTAATCACTAATTCCTAAACATTAATCCATCATCCCTAATCCCTAATTCCTAATCCCTAATCCTTAATCCCTAATCCCTATTATTTATTCATTAATCCCTACTCCTTAACCCTTAATCCTTAATCCTTAAAACTAAATCCCTAATTGCTAACTCCCAAATACTTAAACCCTAACCTTAATTGGTCCTTCCCAAATCATTAATCCATATTCCCTAATAACTAATCTCTAATCCTTCATTCCATAGTCCATAATTGCTAACCCCTAATCATTAATTCTAATCCATCTCAACTTTCTCTTCTTTTTCTTTTTCTTTCTCTTCTTTTTCACTTTCTTCTTTATCTTCTTCCCCTTTGTCTTCTTCTTCTTCTTCTTCCTCATTTTGAACATCTTCATTTTCTTCCAAATCTTCCTCTTCTTCTTCTTCTTGTTCCTCTTCTTCTTCTTCTTCTTCTTCTTCCTCCTCTTTTTCTTCTTCTACTTCATCTTCCCCTTCATCTTGGTATTCCTTTTCTTCTTCTTCTTTTTCTTCTTCCTCATCTTCTTTCTCTTCTTTTTCTTCTTCTTCTTCTCCTCTTTCTTTTCTTGTTCTTGTTGTTCCTCTTCTTCTAGCTCTTCTTCTACTTCTTCTACTTCTGCTTCTTCTTCTATTTCTTCTTCTTCTTCTTCTTCATCTCCTCCTCCTCCTCCTCCTCCTCCTCCTTCTCTTTGTCTTTCTCCTTCTCCTTCACCTTCTCCTTCTCCTACTCCATCTCCTTCTCCTCCTTGCTTTTCTTCTCCTCCTCCTTCCCCACATCCTCCATCTCCTTCTCCTTCTACTTCTTCCTTTTCTTCTTCTTCTTCCTTCTTCTTTCTTCTTCCATTTTCCTTACTCCTTCCTTCTTCTTTCTTCCTTCTTTGTTCTTCCTTCCTTCTTCCATCTTCTTTTTTCTTCATCTTCTTCTTCCTCTTCTTTCTCATCATCTTTTTTCCTCTTCTTCTTGCTCCTCTTCTTCTTCTTCTTTCTTCCTTCTATCTTTTTTCTTTCTTCTTCCTTTCCCTTGTCCCTAATCACTAATCCTTAGTCCCTAATCATTAATGCATCCTTAATCTCTAATCTTTAATTTTAATAACTAAACAGTAAACCCTAATACCAAATACATACACCCTCTCACCTAATCTATAATCCATAATGAATAATCCGTAATCACTAATCTTTCATCCCTAGTCCTTAATCCTAAATCTTTAATCACTAATCCCTAATCCTTAATCCAAAATCAATAATCTCTATTGCTAATCTTAATTGCTCAATCTTTAATCATTAATCTCTAACATCTAATCTCAAATCTTGCATCACTAATCTCTGATCTCTAATCCATAAACCTTCATCCTTAATCCATATCTCTTAATCACTAATCCATAATCCTAAATCCATAACCTTTAACCCCTAATCCTTAATAATTAGTCCCTTAATTCTAAATCTTTAATTTGTAATCCCTAATCCCTAATCCTTATTATTTATTCCCTAATCCTTAAACCCTATACTCTAAATAATAATCTAAAATTGCTAACTCATAAATCCTTAATCCCCAATCCCTCTCTCTAATCTTTAATCTGTATTCCTAAATACCAAATCCCTACTCCCTAATAACTAAGCTCTAAACCTTAATCCCTAATCTATCTCTTCTTCCTCTACTTTATTTTCATTCCCTTCTTGTTCTTCTTCCTCCTCATTTTTGACTTCTTCATCCTTCTCTTCTTCCTCATCTTCCTTTTCTTCTTCTTCTTCTTCTTCCACTTTTTCTTCTTCTACTTCTTTTTCTTCATCTTCATCTTCTTCTTCTTCTTCTTCTTCTTCTTCCTCTTCTTCTTCTTCTACTACGACTACTACTGTCTTCTTCCTCTTCCACTTCTTTTTACTTTTCTTCTTCATCTTCTTCTTCTTCTTCCTCCTCTTCTTCCTCCTCTTCTTCTTCTTCCTCCTCTTCTTCCTCCTCTTCTTCCTTTACTTGTTTTTATTCTTCCTCTTCTTCTTCTTGATCTTCATCTCCTCCTCCTCCTCCTTCTTCTTCTTCCTCTTCTAATTGTTCTTCTTCTTCTTCCTTTTCTTCTCCTCCTCCTTCTTCTTCATCTTTTATTTCTTCTTCTATTGCTTTTAGTTTTACTTCTTCTTCTTTTCCTTCATCCTCTTCTTATTTCTCCTCCACTTCTTCTTCTTCATCATCATCATCTTCTCCTATTTCTTCTTCTTTATCTTATTCTTCTTCATTTTTTACTTCATCATCATCATCTTCTTCTTCTTCCTTATTTTATTCTTATTCTTCTTCCTCTACTTACTTATCTTCCTCTTCTTCTTCTTCTTCTTTTTCTTCTTCTTCTTCCTCCTCCTCTTCTTCTTTTTCTTCTTCTTCTTCTTCTTCCCCTTCTTCTTCTTCCCTTTCTTCTTTCTCTTCTTCTCCTTCTCCTTCTTGTCCTTTTCTGATTCTTCTTATTCCTCTTCTTCTTCCCCTTCTTCTTCTTCTT
>JAIUJO010000220.1:620000-632500 GCA_023846275.1 Vanilla planifolia | reverse complement strand
CTTGTTCTTCTTTTTCTTCATTTTCTTCTTCTTACCTTATCCTTAATCCCTAATCTCTATCTCCTAATGTCTATCCCTGATCCCTAATCCTTAATCTCTAGTCCTTAATTCTTAATCTCGGATCTGTAATCCTTCGTCCTAAATCTTTAGGACCTAAACCTTTAATCTTTAATTTACCATCCTTACTCTTTAATCTTTTATCAGGAATCTCTAATCCTTAACCTTCAATCTTTAACCATAATCCTTATTATTAATTCCTTGATCCCTAATCTATAATTACTAATAATTAATCTTTAATCCCTAGTCCCTAGTCTCTATTCTCTAATACCTAAACTCTAGCCATAAACACTAATCCTTAATCCATAATTCCTATTTCATAATCCTTAATCGCTAATAACTAGTCCCTAATCTCTAATCCCTTATCCTTAATCTCTAATCCTTAATCCTTACCTCCCTAAGCCCTAATCCCTAACAAGTAATCTTTAATCATTAAGCCCACCCTCCCAAATCCATAATTCATGTTCTTCATCTTGTTCTTCTTCTTCACCTTCTTCTCCTTCTTCCTTCTTCTACTTCATCTTCTTTTTAAAATTCTTCTTCTTATTTTTCTTCTTCTTCTATTACTACTTCTTCCTATTTCTCTTCTTGCTCCTTGCCCTCTTCTTCCTCTTCCTATTCTTTTTGATCTTCTTCGTCTACTTCTTATTCCACTTCTTCTTCTTGTTCTTCATCATCTTCTTCTTCTTCTTCTTCGACGTCTTCCTCTTCTTCTAATTCTTCTTCTTCTTCTTCTTCTTCTTCTTCTACTACTACTACTACTGCTACTACTACTTCTCCTCCTTCCTCTTCTTCTTCTTCTTCTTCTTCTTCCACTTTAGCTTTCATCTTCTGCTATCTCTTTTTCCACATCTTCTTCTTCCCCTTCTTCTTCTTCATCCTCTTCTTCTTCTTCTTCCCCATCTTCTTCTTCTTCCTCCACTTCTCCTCATCTTCCTCCTAACCTTCTACTTCTTCATTTTCTTCCACTTCTACTTCTTCTTTTTCCTCCTCTTCTACTTCTTCATCTTCTTGTTTTCTTTTTCCACTCCTCCTCTTCCTTTGACTTCTTCTTCTTCTTCTTCTTCAACTTCTTCTTCTCCTTCTTCTTCTGCTTCTTCTTCTTTACTTTCTTCCTCTTCTTCTTCTTCTTCTTCTTCTTCTTCTTCTTCTTCTACTTCGTCTACTTCTTCTTCTTCTACCTCTTTTTTTTCTTCTTCTTCTTCTTCTCTTCTTTTTCTCCTTTTTCTTGTCTTCTTATTCTTCTTCTTTACTCTTTTGTTTCTTCCACTTCTTCTCCTTCTCTTTCTTCTTCTTCTTCTTCTTCTTCTTCTTCTCCTCCTCTCCTTCTTCTTCTGCTTCTTCTTCTTCTTATTCTTCTTCATCTTTATCGTCTTCTCCTTCTTCTTCTCCTCCTCCTCCTTCTCCTTCTTCTTCTTATTCTACTTCTACTTCTTAATTTACTTCTTCTTCTTCTTCTTCCTCTTCTTCTTCCTTTTCTTCATCTTCTTCCACCTCATCTTGATGTTTTTCTAATTTCTCGTCTTCCTCTTTTTCCTTTTCTTCTTGTTCCTCTTGTTCTTCTTCTTCTTCCTCCGCCTCCTCCTCTTCTTCTTCTTCTTCTTCTTTTCATCTTTTCTTCTTCTTCTTCCTGTTCTTCTTCTCCTTCTTCAACATTATATTCTTCTTCTTCTTCTTCTTCATCATCATCTTCTTCATCTTCTTCTTCTTCTTCTTCTTCTTCTTCAACTACTTCTCTTATTGTTCTTCTTCTTCTTCTTCTTCTTCTTCTTCCTCCTCTTCTTCTTTTCTTATTCTTCTCTTTCTTCATCATCTTCTCCTCCAACGTTTTCTTCTTCTACTTCTTCTTCTTCTTCTTCTTCTTCTTCTTCTTCTCCTTCTTCTTGTTGTTCTTCTTCTACTACTACTACTAATACTTCTTCTTCTTGTTGTTCTTCTTCTACTTCTTTGTCTTCTACTTCATTTACTTTTTCCTCTTTTCCTTCTTCTTCTTCTTCCCTAATCCCTAATCTATAGTAGTTAATCTTTAATCCCTAATCCTCAAAACTTAGTCTTTAAGACCTAGTCTCTAATTCTCTAATCCTCCATTCCTAATCTTTAATCCCATATCATGAATCTCTAACCTTAATCTCTAATCTCTATTCCCAAATCCCTAATCCTTCATCCAAAACCCTAAATCTTCTATCCTCGATTCTCATTCTCAATCCCTAAATATTTAATCCATAATTCTTAATCTTTACTTTGTAATCCCAAATCTCTAATCCCTTATACCTTTATCCCTAGTCTGTAATCCCTAAATGCTAGTCGTAATCACTCATCCCTAATCTCTAAAACCTAATCTCTAATCCCTAATCCTTAATCTCTAATCCATAATCTCTATCACTCAAATCTATGATCCCTAATACTTAATTTCTAAGAACTAAACCATAATGCCTAAGCCCACCCTCCATGATCCATAACCCATCTTCTTCATGTTCTTCTTCATATTCTTCTTCTTCTTCTTCTTCTTCCTTTCCTTCTCCCTCTTCTACTTCATCATCTTCTTCAGATTCTTCTTCTTCTTTCTCTTATTCTTATTCTTTTTCTTCTTCTTCTTCTACTTCTTCTTCCTCATCTTCCTATTCATCCTCTTCTGCATCTTCCTATTCACCTTCTCCATACTCTTCCTCATGTTCTTCTTATTTTACTTCTCTTCTTCTTCTTCTTCTTTTCTTCATTTGTCATCTTCTTCTTTTTCTTCTATTTTTCTTACTCTTTTTGTACTTCTTCTTATTCTTCTTCTTCTCCTTCCTCTTCTTCATCTTCTTCTTCTTCTTCTTCTTCTTCTTCTTCTTCCTTTTTTTCTTCTTCTTCCTCTCCTTCTTCATCTTCTTTTCCTCTTCTTCTTTCTATTTATCCTCCTCTTCTTCTTCCTTTTCTTCTACATCATCCTCTTGTTCTACTTCTTCTTCTTCCTCCTCTTCTTCTTTTTCCGAAACTTCTTCCTCTTCTACTTCCTATTATCCTTATCTTCCTCTTATTCATCGTCATCTTCTTCTTCCACTTGCTCTTCTTCTTCTTCTTCCAACTCTACTTCTTCTTCTTCTTCTTCTTATTCTTCTTCTTCTACTTCTACTTCTTCATCTTCTTCTACTTTTTTTGCTTCTTCTTGTTTTTCTTCTTTTTCTTCCTCTTCTTCTTCCTCTTCTTCTACTTGTTCTTTTACTTCTTCTTCTTCTTCATCATCTTCCTCTTCTTCTCCTTTTTGTTCTTCTCCATCTTTTTTCTGTTGTTCCTCTTCTTCTTGCTTTCTTCTTCTTCGTCGTCATCTTCTTCATCATCTTCTGCTTCTTCTTCTTCTTCTTCTTCTTCTTCTACTTCTTCTACTTGTTCTTCATCTTCTTCTTCTTCTTTGTCTTCTTTTTCTTCTCCTTCTTCTTCTTCTTTTTCTTTTCTTTTCTTCTTCTTCTTCTTCTTCTTCTTCTTTACACTTCTTCTTCTTCCACTTCTTGATCTTCTCTTTCTTCTTATTCTTCTTCTTCATCTCTTTTCCTTCTTCTTCTACTTCTTCTTCTCCTTATTCATCTTCTTCTTCTTCTTCTCTTCTTGTTCTTGTTCTTCTTCTTCTTCTTCTTCTTCCTCCCCCACTTCTTCTTCTTTGCCTTCTTCTCCTTCTTTTTTATCTTCTCTTTCCTCTTTTTTTCTTCAACTTCTTCTTCTACTTCTTCTTATTCTTCCTCTTCTACTTCTTCTTCTCCTTCTTCGTCTTCTCTTCATCTTCTTCTTCTTCTTCTTCTTCTTCTTCTCTTCTTCTTCTTCTTCGTCGTCTTCATCTTCTTCTTCTTCTTCTCCTTCTTCATCATCTTCTTCTTCATCATCTTCTTCTTCTTCTTCTTCTACAACTACTACTCCTTCTTCTACTTCTTTTTCTACTACTTTTACATCTTCTTCTTCTTTTTCTATAATCCCTAATCTCTAGTCCTTAATACTTAATCCCTAATCCTTCGTCTTCTTCTTCTTCTTTTTCTTCCTTTTCTTCTTCTTGTTTTATTCTTTTTCCTCTTCTCTTTTTCTTCCTCTCTTCTTCTTCTTCTTTTCATCTTCTTCTTTCTCTTCTTCTTCTTGTTCTTCGTCTTCTCATCCTCCTGTTACCTCTTCTTCTTGTCGTTCTTCTTCTTCTCCATCTCCCTCTTCTTCTTCTACTTCTTCTTCTCCTTCTTCTTCTGCATTATCTTCTTCTCTTCATCATCTTCTGCTTCTTCCATATCTTCTTTTGGTTCTCCTTATTCTTCTTCTTCAACTTCTACAACTATTTCTTCATCTTCTTCCTCTTCAACTTCAACTTTTTCTTTTTGTTCTTCTTCATCTTCTACTTCTTTTTATTCTTCTTCTTTTTCTACTTCTTCTTCTTCTTCTTTTTCTTTTTCTTCTTTTACTTCTTCTTCTTCGTCTTCTTCTTCCTCTACTTCTTCTTCCTCTTCTTCTTCTTCATCTTATGCTCCTTTTTGTACCTTTTCTTGATGTTCTTCTACTTCTTCTACTTCTTTTTCTACTTCTACTTCTTCATCTTCTTCATCTTCTTCTTCTTCTTCTTCTTCTTCATCATCAACATCTTCTTCTTCTTCTTCTTCTCCTTTTTGTTCTACTCCTTCTTCTCTTCCTTCTTCATCTTCTTCTTCTTTTTCTTCTTCTTCTTCATCTTCTTCTTCATCAACATCTATTTCTTCATGATCATCTTCTTCTTCTTCTACCTCTCTTGCCTCAATAACTTGTTCTTCTTCTTCTTGTTCTCCTCTGTCTTCTTCTTCTTCTCCTTCTTATGCTTCTACTCTTCTTCTTCATCTTCTTCTTTTTCATTTCTTCTTCTTCTTCTTCTTCTTCTTCTTTACTATTCTTCTTCTTCCACTTCTTCTTCTTCTTCTTTCTTCTTCTCTTTCCTTCTTCTTGTACATCTTCTTCTTCTTATTCTTATTCTTCTTTTTTGTTTTCTTCTTCTTTTTCTTCTTTTCTTCTTCTTCTTCTTGTTCTACTTCTTCTTCTTCCTCCTTCTCCTCTTTTTCTTCTCCTTAATCTTTTCTTCTTCTACTTCTTCTTTTTCTTCTTATTCTTATCCTCTGTCTTCTTCTTCTTCTTCTTCTTTTATTTCTTCTTCTCCTACTACTACTACTACTTCTACATCTTCTTCTTCTTTTATTACTACTTCTTCTTCTCTAATCCTTAATCTCTTCTCCTCAATCCTTAATTCGTAGTTTTTAATCCTTAATCCCTAATACCTAATCCACAATGCTTAATCTTTAAGACCTAATTCTTAATCTTTAATCTGTCATCCTTACTCTTTAATCCTTAATCCCAGATCCCTAATCTTTAATGTCTAATCCATAATCCCTAATTTATAACCTAGAATCCCTTGTTCTTAATCCCTTACTCCTTAATCCATAATTTATAATCCCTAAACACTACTTGTAATCACAAATCCTTAATTCTTAATTCCTAATCCCTAATACTGAATCCTGAATCCATAATCCTTAACCCAAAATCTATAATCCATAATCTTAATTATTTAAATCCCTACTCTCTAATCCATAATTTCTAATAACTAATCCTTAATACCTAAGCCCACCCTCCCTAATCTATAATCCATCCCCTTCTCCTTGTTCTTCTTCATCTTTATCTTCTTCTTGTTTTACTTCTTCTTGTTCTTCTCCTTTGGCTTCTTCTACTTCATTTTCTTCTTTTTCTTCTTCTACTTCTTCCAAATCATCCTCTTCAAGCTCCTTTCCATCTTCCACTTCTTCTTCTTCTTCTTGTTCTCTTCCTTTTCTTCTTCCTCATCGTCTTCATCTTCTTCTTTTTCTTCTTTGCCTTCTTCTTTTTTTTCTTTTTCCCCCTCTCCTTCTTCTCCTCCTTTAACTTCTTCTTGTTCTTCTTCTTCCACTGCTTCCACTTTCGTTATTCCTCTTCCTCTTTCTTTCCTTTCTCTTCTTCTTCCTCTTATTTTAATTCAACCACTCGTTGTTCCTCTTCTTTCTCTTCTTCTTCTTCCTCTTCTTCTTCTTCTTCTTCTTCCTCCTCATCTTCTTCTTCTTCTTCACCCTCTTGTCCTCATCATTCACATTTTCTTCATTTTTTTCTTCCACTTCTACTTTATCGTCTTCCTCCTCCTCCTCCTCCTCTTCTTTTTCTTCTTCTTGTTCTTATTCTTCTTCCACTACTTCTTTTCCTCTTCTTCTTTCCCTTTTTTCTCTTCTTCATCTTCCTCTTCTTTTCCTTAATTCTCTTCTTCTTCCACTTCCTCTTCTTCCTCAACTTCTTTTTCTACTTCCTCCTCTTCTCCTTATCTTCTTCTTCTTCTTCTTCATTTTCTTCATCTTTTTCTTCTTCTTCTTCCTCTACTTTGTCTTCTTCTTCTTCATCATTCCTTTCCATCTTCTTCTTCGTCTTATCCTTCTTCTCCCTCTTCTTTTTCTTTTTCTTCCTCTTCTGCTTCTTCTTCTTCATCTTCTTCTTCTTCACCTTCTAATTCTTCTTCTTCATCATCTTCTTCTACAACTGCTACTACTTCATCATCATCATCTTCTTCTTCTTCATATTCCATTTCTTCTTATTTTCTACTTCTCCTTCTTTTTCTTCTTCTACTTCTTCATCATCTTCTTCTTCTTCTTTTCTTCTTCTAATTCTTCCACTTTTGCTTCTTCTTCTTCTTATTCTTTAACATCTTGTTCTTCCTCTTCTTCTTCTTCATCTTCTTCTTCTTTCTCTTCTTTCTCTACCTCTTCTTCTTGTTCTTCTTCTTCTTCATCATCTTCTTTTTCTTCTTTTTATTTCTCTTCTTCTTCTTCTTCTTCATTATCTCCTTCTACTTCTTCTACTACTGCTTCTACTTCTCCATCTTCTTCTGCTTCATCTTTTCTTCTTCTTATTCTTCCTCTTCTTCTTCAACTTTTTGTTCTTCTTCTACTTCTACTTCTTCTTCTTCTTCTTCTTCCAGCTCTTTCTCTTCTACTTCTTGATTAACATCTTCTTCTTCTACTTCTTCTTCTACTTCTTTTACTTCTTCTTCTTCTTCTTCTTCCTCCACTTTTCTTTCTTCATCTTGTTCTTCTCCTTCCCTTTCTTCTTCCACTTCTTCCTCTTCTTTTTCATGCCCTTCTTCTTCTTCTTCTTCCTCTTTCTCTTTTTCTTCCTCTTCTTCTTCTTCCTTTTCTTCTTCTTCTTCCCCCTCATCTTCTTGTTTCTCTTCTTCGTGTAATTCCTCTTCTTACTCTTCTTCCACATCTTTGTCTTCTTCTTCTTCTTCTTGTTCTTCTTCTTCATCTTCTTCTTTTTCTTCTTCATCTTCTTCTTCTTCTTCTTCTTTTTCTTCTTCTTCTACCACTTCTTCTTCTTCCTCTTCTTATTCTTCTTCTTCTTATTCCACTTCTTCAACTTCTTCTTCTTCTTCTTCTATTCTTCTTCTTCCCTAACTTCTCCTTCTTCCTTCTGTTCTTATTCTTCCTTTTCTTCTTCCACTTCTTCCTCTTTTTTTTTCTTGATCTTCTTCTTCTTATTCCTCCTCTTCTTCTTGGCATTGTTCTTCCTTTTCTTCTTCTTCTTCCTCCTCATCTTCTTGTTTCTCTTCGTCCTCTTCTTCCTCTTCTTCCTTGTCTTCCTCTTTTTCTTCTTCTTCTTCTTATTCTTCATCTTCTTCTTCTTCTTTTTCTTCTTCTTCTTCTACATCATCTTCTTCTTATTCTCCTTCTTCTTATTTTCTTAATTTTTCTTCCTGTTCTCCTTCCTCTTGTTCTTCTTCTTCCTCTTTTGCTTCTTCTTCTTCTTCTTCTTCTTCTTCCCCTTCCTCTTCTTCTTCAATCTATTCATCATCTTCTTCCTCTTCTACTTCTTCTTCTTTTCTTCTTCTTCTTCTTCTTCTTCTTCTTCTTCTTACTCTTATACTTCTTCTTCTTAATCTTCTTCCTCTTCTTTTTCTTCTTTTTCATCATCCTCTTCTTCTTTTTCCACCTCTAATTGCTCTTCTTCATCTTCTTTTTCTTCCTCTTCTTTTTCATCCTCTTCTTCCTCATTTTCATCTTCTTTTTCTACTTTCTAGTTGTTCTTCTTCCTCATCTTCTTCAATTTCTTCCTCTTCTTCTTCTTCCTCTTCTTTTTCCTCTTCTTCCTATTCTACTTCTTGTTCATCATCTTCTTCTTCTTTTTCTTCTTCTTCTTCTTCTTCTTCTTCGTCTTATTCTTCCTCTTCCTCTTCTTCTTCTTCCTAATCTTATTCTTCTTCGTCTTCCCCTTCTTCATCAACTTTCTCATGTTCTTCTTCTTCTTCTTCTTCTTCCTCTTCTTCTTCTTCTTCTTCTTCTTCTTCCTGTTCTTCCTCTTCATCGTCTTCTTCTTGTTCTTCTTCCTCTTCTTCCTCTTCTTCTCCTCCTTCTTCTTCTTCCCCTCCTTTTTCTTCTTCTGCTTTTCCTTCTTTTTATTCATCTTTATCTTCTTTTTGTACTTCTTCTTCATCCTCCTCTTATTCCTCATCTTCCTCTTTTTCGTCTTCTATCTCTTCTTCCTATTCCACTTCTTCTGCATGCTCTTCTTCTTTTTCTTCTTATTCTTCTTCTTCTTCTTCTTCTTCTTCTTCTCTTCTTCTTGTTCTTCCTCTTATTCTTCTTCTTCTCCTTCTTCTTCTTTTTTCTTTTTCTTCCCCTTCTTCTTCTTCTTCTTCTTCTTCTTCTTCTTCTTCTCTTCATCTTTTTCATCTTCGTCTTCTTCTTCTTCTTCTACTACTACTTTTTCTTCTTCTTACTCCTACTCTTCTTCTTCTTCTTCTTCTTCCTCTGCTTCTTCTACTCCTCGTTTTACTTCTACTTCTTCTTCTTCTTTTTCTTCTTCTTCTTCTTCTTCTTTTTCTCTTCATCTTCTTCTTCTTCTACTACTACTACTACTACTACTACTTCTTCTTCTTCTTACTCCTACTCTTCTTCTTCTTCTTCCTCTACTTCTTCTACTCCTTTTACTTCTACTTCTTCTTTTTCTTCTTCTTCTTCTTTTACTATTACTTTTACTTCTTCTTCTTCTTCTTCTTCTTCTTCTTCAACTTTTTCCTCTTCTTCCTCTAATTCTTCTTCTCTTTTTTCTTTCTCTTCTTCTTTTCTTCTTCTTCTTCTTGTCCTTCTCCTTCTCTTTCTCCGTCTACTCTTTGTTTTTCCCTTCCTCCTTTTCCTTCTCGTTCTCCTTCTTGTTCTACTTCTTCTTCCCCTTTCTTCTTTTTTTCTTTTTTCTTTTTTCTTTCTTCTTTCTGATTTCTTCTTCCCTCTTTCTTCTTCCTTCCTCCTTCCTTCTTCATTCTTTCTTCTATGTTCTTCCTTCATTCTTCTTTCATTTCTTCTTTCTTCTTTCTTCTTTCTTTTTCTTCTTTTTTCTAACTTTTTTTCTTTTCCTTTCTTCTTCTTTCTTCTTCTTCTTTATCCCTAATCCATAGTACTTAATTTGCTAATCCATAATCCCTTATCTCTTATCCTAATCTCTAATCTAGAATCCTAATCTCTAATGCCAAATCCCAAATCTCTAATCTTTAATCTCTATTGATTATCCTTAATCCTTAATCCCTATTGCTTAAACCCTATTCTTAATCTTTAATACTTAAATGTTAATCTGTAATCCCTAGTCCCTAATCCCTAACCATAATATTTTATCCCTAAGCCCTAAAATCTAATCTCTAATCATTTATCTTAAATCCCTTATCCCAAATCTCTAATCTCTAGTACATAATCCCTAATCCCTAATCCTTAATCCTTCTTGCTTAAACATTAATCCGTAATCCTTAATACTCAATAATTAACCCCTTAATCCCTAATTCTTAATCCGTTATCCCTAATCTAGTCTCTAATTCCTAATCTTTAATCCTTAATCCTTAGACCTTAATTCCTAATTCCTAATCCCTACCTTAACCATAATCCTTAATTCCTATTACTTATTCTTAATCCATAACCACCAATTTATAATCCTTAATCCATGAACCCTAATCCTTAATTATTAATAAATAATCCTTAATCCTTATCACCTTATCTTTAAACCCTAACACTTAACCCCCTAATCCCTCCCTACTTAATCTCTAATCCCTAATCCATCTCTTCTTCCTCTTCTTCTTCTTCTTCCTCTTCTTCTTCTTCTTCCTCTAATTCTTCTTCTTCGTCCTTATCATCTTCTTTTTCTTTTTATTCATCCTCATCTTCCCCTTCTTTTTCTTATTCTTCTTCTTCTTCCTCCTCTTCTTCTTCTTCTTCTTCTTCTCCCCTACTTCTTCTTTTTCTCCTTTTCTCATGTTCTTCTTCTTCTTTATTTTTCTTCTTCTTTCTCTTCTTCTTTTTCCACTTTTTCTTCTTCTTCTTCTTGTTTTTCTTCTTCTTCGTTTTCTTCTATTCCTTCTTCTACTACTACTTCTATTACTACTACTACTTCTTCTCCTGCTCCTTGTCTTTCTACTTCTCCTTCTCCTTCTACTTCTACTCTTCCTTCTGCTTCTCCATCTCCTTCTCCTTCTCCTTCTCCTTCTGCTTCTCATCCTCCTTCTCTTTCTTCTTCTCCTCCTCTTTCTCTATGTCCTCCTTCTTTTCCTTCACCTTCATCCTCTTCTTCTTCTTCTTCGTCTTCTTCTTTCTTCTTTCTTCTTTCTTCTTTTTTCTTCTTTCTTCTTTCTTCTTTCGTGTTCCTTCTTCCTTCTTCCTTCCACCTCCCTTCTTCCTTGTTCCTTCTTCTTTCTCCCCTTGTCTTTCTTCTTTTTTCTTTCTTCTTCATTCATCCTCTTCTTCTTCCTTTTCTTCATTCTCTTCTTCTTCTTCCTTCTCCCTTCTTTCTTTTTCCTTCTTCCTTAATCTTTCTTCAATCTTCTTCTTCTTCCTTCTCTTTATTCTTTTATCCCTAATCCTTAATATCTAACCCTTAATCCTTAATCCAAAAACAATTCTTAATCTTTAATCCTAATCCTTAACCCCTAATCTCTATTTTCTAAACTCTAATATCTAATCCCTAAGTCCTAATACTTAATTCCTAATCCCTAATCCCTAATCTCTAATCTATAATCTATAATCCCTAAACTCTAATTCTTAATTCCTAATCTTTAATCCTTAATCACTAATCCTTAATCTTTAATGTTTAATCTTTAATCTCTAACCCTAATCTTAATCTCATAATCACTAATCCCTAATCTCTAATGCCTAATCTTAAGTCATAAATCTCTTATAACTAATCCATAATTCTTAATCCCTAATCCGTATTGCCTAATCTATAATCCATAATCCAAAATCCTTAATCTTTAATAACTAATCCCCTAATCCTTAATCCATAATCCCTAAGCATTAATCCCTTCATCCCTAATCCTTAATCCCTAATTCTTATTTCTTATTCCTTAATGCCTAATCCCTAATCGATAATACCTAACCCTTAAAACCTAATCCCTAATTACATATCCATAATCCTTAATCCTTAATGCCAAATATCTAATCCCTTTTTCCCTAATCCCTAATCCCTTATCTCTAATACCAAATCTCTAATCCTCAACCCCTCCCTCCTTAATCTATAATCCCTATTCCCTAAACCTTAAACTATAATCCCTCACTTCCTAATCCATAATCCTTAATCTCTAACCCCTAATCCTTAATCCATCTCTTCTTCCTCTTCTTCTTCTTCCTTTTATTCTTCTTCCTCCTCATCTTCCTATTTTAATTCTTCCTCTTCTTCTTCTTCTTCTTCTTCCTCTTCTTCTTCTTCTTCATCCCTATTCTCTTCATGTTTCTCTTCCTCTTCTTTTTCTTCATCTTCTTCTTCTTGTTCTTCTTCTTCTTCCTCCTCTTCTACTTTTTCTTCTTCTTCTTCTTTTTCTTCTTCTTCTTATTCTTTGTCTTCATATTCTTCTTCTTCTTCTTCTTCTTCTTCTCGTTCTCGTTCTTTTACTTCTTCTCCTTCTTCTTTTCTTGTTCATCTTCTTCCTCTTCTTCTTTCTCTTCTTCTTCTTCTTCTTCTTCTTCTTCTTCTTCTATTTCTTCTTCTTTTTCTACTTCTACTTCTTCTTCTCCTCCTCCTCCTCCTCTTTCTTCCTCATCTTCACCTTCTCCTTGTCTTTCTCCTTCTCCTTCTCCTTCTCCATCTCCATCTCCTACTCCTCCTTCACCTTCTCCCTCTCCTTTTGCATCTCTTTTACCTTTGCCCTCTCCTTCTCCTTCCCCTTCCCCTTCCACTTCTCCTTCCACTTCGCCTACTCCTCCTCTTCTCCTTGTCCTCCCTCTTTCTCTACTTCTCCTTCATTTTCATCTTCGTCTTCTTCTTCCATCTTTCTTCCTTCTTCATTCTACCATCTTCTTTCTTTTTTCTTCTTCCTTCTTCCTTCTTCCTTCCTCCTTCTTTCTTCCTTCTTCCTCCTTCCTTCATTCTTCTTTCTTCTTCCTCTTCTTCTTCTTCTTCTTTTGCTTCTTCTTGTTCTTGTTCTT
>JAIUJO010000220.1:612500-615000 GCA_023846275.1 Vanilla planifolia | reverse complement strand
CTTCATCATCATCATCCTGTTCTTCTTCTCCTACTTCTTTTTCTTCTTCTTCCTCCATTTTTTCTTCATCATGGCCTTCCACTTCTTCTTCTTCTTCCTCTTCTTCTTCTTCCTCTTGTTCATCTTCTTCTTCTCTTTCTATTACTACCACTACTTCTTCTTCTTCTTCTTCTTACTCCTCTTCTTCTTCTTCTTACACTTCTTCTTCTTCTTCTTCTTCCACCAGTTCCTCTTATATGTCTTTTTCTTTTTCTTCTAATTCTTCCTCTTCTACTGCTAGTACTACTACTTCTTTTTCTTCATTTTTCACATTCTAAGTTTTCTAACTTTTCTTCTTCCTTTTCTAATTTTTCTTCTTCTTTGCCTACATTTTATTCTTCTTCTTCTTTTGCTTCTTTTTCTCTTCTTCTATTCCTTCATCTTCCTTTTCTTCCACTTCTCCTTCTTCTTCCACTTCTATTTTTTATCTTTTTCTTCTTCTTCTTCTTTTATATCCACTTCATCTTCTTCCTATTCTTTTTTTTCTTCTTCTTTTTCATCTTCTTTTCTTCACCTTCTTCTTCTTCCACTCCTTCTTCTTCTTCTTCATCTTCTACTTTTCCTTCACTCTATTCTTTTTGTTCTTCTTTTTCTTCTTCTTCTTCTTCTTCTACTTGCTCTTCTTCTTCTACTTCTTCTCCTTCTTCTTCTTCCTCTTCCCCTTCTTCTTTTGCTCATTCTTTTACTTCTTCTTCACCATCTTCTTGTTCATCATCATCATCATCTTCTTCTTCTTCTTCTTCTTTTTCTTATTCTTCTTTTCATTCTACTTCTTCTTTCTCTTCTTATTCTTCTTCTACTTCTCTTTCTTCTCCTCTTCTCCTTCCTCTTCTTCTTCTACTGCTTCTTCATCTACCCCTTCTTCTTCTACTTTTTCTTCTTCTTCACTTTCTTCTTCTTTTAAACTTTCTTCTTCTTCTTCCACTACTTCTTTTTCTTCTTCCTATTCTTCCTCTTCTTCCTTTCCTCCTTCTTGTTCTTATTCATTTTCTTCTTCTTCTTTTCTTCTTCTTTCTCTTCTTCTTCTACATCTTCTTCCTCTTCTTCCTCTTCTTCTTCCTCCTCTTCTTTGTCTTCTTCCTTATTTCTTTCACTTTTTCTTCTTCTTCTTCTTCTTCTTCTTTTCCTTCTTCCACATCTTCTTCTTTCAGTTCTTCCTCCTCTTCCTCATTATCCTCTTATTCTACTTCTTCTTCTTTGACTCCTTTTTGTTATTGTTGTTGTTCTTCTTCTTCCTCTTCATCTTCTTTTTCTTCTTCTTCCTCTTCATCTACTTCATTTTCTTCTTCTTCTTCTTTCGCTTCTTCTTCCACCTCTTCTTCTTCTTCTTCTTCTTCTTCTTTGACTTCCTCCTCCTCGTCCTCCTCTGCCTCCTCTTCTTCTTCTTCTTCTTCTTCATCTTCTTCTCCCTCTTCTTCTTCTTCTCCTTCTTCTTCAAGTTTTGCTTCTTATTCTTCTTCTTCTTCTTCTTCTTCTTCTTCTTCTTCTTCCTCTACTTCTTCTTCTTCTTCGTTGGCTTCTTTTTACCCTTCTTCTTCCCCTTCATCAACTTCCACTTCTCCTTATGCTTCTTCATCTCCTTCTTCTTCATCTTCTTCTTCTTCTATTAATACAACTACTACTACTATTTCTTTTTCGTCATCATCATCATCATCTTCTTCTTCTTCCTCTTCTTTTTCTTTGTCTTCTTCTTCTTCTTCCACTTCCTCTTGCACTTCTTCTTCTTCTTTTTCTTTTTCTTCCTCTTCTCCTATTACTACTTCTTTTTCTTCTTCTTTTTCAACTTCTAAATTTTCAACTTCTTCTTCTTCAACTTCTAAATTTTCAACTTCTTCTTTATCCACTTCTCTTCTTCTTCCTCTTCCTCTTCTTCTTCTTCCTCGTCTTCTTCTTCCACTACATTTTCCTCTTCTTCTTCCTCTTCTTCTTCTTCTTCCACATCTCTTTCTTCTTTCTCTTCTACTTCTACTGCTTCTTCTACTTCACCTTCTTCTACTTCTTTTTCTTTTCCTTCTTCTTCTTCTTCTTCTTCTTCATCTTCTTCTTCTTCGAAACCTTCTTCTTCTTCCTCCTCCTCTTCTTCTTCCTCCTCCTCTTCTTCTTCTTCTTTTTGTTCTTCTTCTTCTTCTTCTTCCTTTTCTTCTCCAAGTTCTCATTCATTTTTTCTTTTTCACCTTCTTGTTCTTTCTCTTCTTCTTCTTCTTCTACTTTTTCTTCCTCTTCTTCATCATCATCATCTTCTTCTTCTTCATCTTCTTCCACTTCTTCTTTCACATCTTCTTCTTCTTCTTCTTCCTCTTCTTTTCCTTCTTCCACATCTTCTTCTTTTTGTTCTTCCTTTTTTTCCATATTTTCCTCTTATTCTTCATCTTCTTCTTTTTCTTCCAATTCTTCTTCTTCTTGCTCTTGTTCATGATCTTCTTCTTCTTCTTCTTTCTTTGCTTTTTCATCTTTATTCTTC
>JAIUJO010000220.1:600000-605000 GCA_023846275.1 Vanilla planifolia | reverse complement strand
ATCATCTTCTTCTTCTTCTCCTTCTTCTTCTTACTCCTCTTCTCCTTCTTCTTCTTCTTCTTCTTCTTCTTCATCTTCTTCTTCTTCTTCTTCTTCTTCTTCATCTTCTTCTTCCTCTTCTTCTACTTCTTCATCTTCTTAATCATCATCATCATCTCTTACTTCTTCTTCTTCTTCTTTGTCTTCTTCATCTCCATCGTCCTCATCCTGTTATTCTTCATCTTCTTCTTCCTCTTCTTTGTCTTCTTCTACTTTGATTCATTCTCCTTCATCTTCTTCTTCATCTTCTTCTTCTACTTCTTCTTCTTCTTCGTCTTCTTCTTCTCCTCCTTCTTTTTGGACTACTTCTTCTTCTTCTTCTTCTTTTTTCTTTTCTTTTCTTTCTCCATATTCTTCTCCTTCTCCTTTTTCTTCTTCTACTTCTTCTTCTTCTTCTTCTCCTTCTTCTTCTTCTTCCCTTTCTTCTTCATCTTATTATTATTATTATTATTATTATTATTATTATTCATCATTATCTTCTTCTTCTTCTTCATTTTCTTCTTCTTCCTTTTCTGTCTTCTTCCTCTTCGTCTTCTTCTTTTTGACTTTTTCGTCTTCTTCCTCTTCGTTCATTTCATCTACTTCTTCTTCTTGTTCTTCTTCTTGCATTTATTCTCATTCTTCTTCTTCTCCTTCTCCTCCTCCTCCTACTTGTTCTCCTTCCCCTCTGACTTCTTTTTCTTCTTCTTCTTCTTCTAATTCTTCAACTTTTTCTTGTACTTCTTCTTATTCTTCTTCGTCATCTTTTTCTTCTTCTTCTTCTTTTTCCTATTCTTCTTCTTCTTCTTCTTCTTCTTCATCTTCTTCATGAGCTTCTTCTTCTTTTTCATATTCATCTACTTCTCTTTCTTCTTCTTCTTCTTGTTCTCCTACTTTTTCTTCTTCTTCTACGTCTTTTCCTTCGTCTACTTCTTCTTCTTCGTCTTTTTCGTCTTCTTCTTCTTCTTTTTCTACTTTTTCTTCTTCATTTTCTACTTCTTCATTTTCCTCTTCTTCTTCCTCTACTTTTTTTTCTTCTTTGACTTCTTCTTGTTCGTCCTCTTCTTCTCCTTATTCTTCTTCTTCTTGTTGTTCTTCTTCTTCTACTACTACTTCTTCATCTTCTTCTTCTTCTACTTCGTCTTCTTCTTCTTCTTCTTTTCGCCTCTTTCTTCTTTGTCTTATTATAATGATTATTGTTATTATTATTATTATAATAATAATTATTATTGTTATTGTTACTCTTCTTCTTCTTCTTCTTATTCGTATTCTTCTTATTCTTCCTCCTCTTTGTCTTCTTCTTCTTCCTCCATTTCTTCTTCTTCTTCATCTTCTTCTTTGTCCTCTTTTTCTTCAACTTCTTCTTTTTCATCATCTTCTTCATCTTCTTATTCTTTTTCTTCGTTGTATACGTTTTCTTCTTCTTCGTCTTCTGCTTCTTCTTCTTCTTTTTCTTCCTCTTCTTCTACTTATTATTCTTCTTCTTCTTCTCCTTCTCCTTCTTCTTCTTCTCCTTCTCCTTCTTCTTCTTCTTCTTCTTCTATTTCTTCTTCTTCTTCTTCTTATTTTCCTTCTTCTTCTTGTTATTCTTTTTCTTTTTCTTCTACTTTGTCTACTTCTTCTTCTTCTTCTTCTACTTCTTCTTGTTTTCTTCTTCTTGTTCTTCTTCTTCTTCTTCTCTATCTTCCTCTTCTTCTTCTTTTTCTTCTTCTTCTTCTTTTTTTTCTTACTTCTTATTCTTATTCTTCATTTGTTCTTCTTCTTTTTCTTCTTCTTCTTCTACCACTACTTCTTCCACTTCTTCTTTCTTCTTCTCCTTCTTCTTCTTCTTCTTCTTCTTCTTCCTCTTCTTCTTCCTCTTCTTCTTCTTGATTATCTTCTTTGTCTTCTTCTTTTTATTCTTCTTCTTCTTCTTCTTCTTCTTCTTCTTCTTCTTTGCATTCTTCTTCTTCTTCTTCTTTTACTTCTTCTTCTTCTTCTTTTTCTTCTTGTCCTTCTTCTTTTTCTTCTTCATGTTCTTCTTCTCCTTCTTCATTTTCTTCTTCTTGTTCTTCTTCTTCTTCTCCTTCTCCTTGTTTTTCTTCTTCTTCTACTTCTTCTTCTACTTCATCTTGTTCTTCTTCTTCTTCTTCTTCTTCCTCTTCTTCTCCTTCGTCTTCTTCTCCTACTTCTTTTTCTTCTTCTTCTTCCTCCTCTTCTTCTTCTTATTCTTCTTCTTCTTATTCTTATTCTTCTTCTACTTCTTTTACTTCTTCTTCTTCTTCTTCCTCTTCTTCTTCCTCTTCTCCATCTTGCTCTTCATCTTTTTCTTCTTCTTCTTCATCTTCTTTTTCTGCTTCATCTTCATCTTGCTCTTCATCGTCATCATCTTCTTCTTCTTCTTCTTCTTCTTTGTCTTCTTCTTCTTCTTCTTCTACTTGTTCTTCTTCTTCTTCTTCTTTTCTTCCTTTCTTGTTGTTCTTCTAATTCTTCTTCATTGTCTTCTTCTCCTTCTTCTTCTTCTTCTTCTTCTTCTTCTTCTTAAACTCCTTTTTCTTCTTCTTGTACTTCTTTTTCTTCTACTTCATCTTGTTCTTCTTCTTCTTCTTCCTATTCTTCTTCACCTTCTTCTTCTTCTTCTTCTTCTTCTTCCCCTTCTTTTTTTTCTTCTTCTTCTTCTACTTCTTCTTTTTCTTATTCTTCTTCTTATTCTTATTCTTCTTCTTCTTCGTCTTCTTCAACTTCTTATTCTTCTTCTTTTTCTTCTTCTTCTTCTTTTTCTTCTTCTTCCTCTCCTCCTTCTTCCTCTTCTTTTTTTTCTTCTTATTCATCTTCACCCTTGTCTTCTTCTTCTTATTTCTCTTCATCGTCTTCTTCTTCCACTCCTTCAACTTCTTCTTTATCATCTTCTTCTTTTTCTATTTCTTCTTGTCTTTTTTCTTTGTCGTCTTATACTTCTTCTTGTTGTTCTACTTCTTATTCTTCTTCTTCCTTTTCTTCTTCTTCTTCTTGTTCTACTTCTTCTTCTTCTTCTTCTTCTTCCTGTCTTTTCTTCTAATAATTCTTCTTGTTCTTCTTCTTCTTCCTCTTCATCATCTTCTTCTTCTTCTACTTCTTCTTCTTCCTTTTCTTTTTTTTCTTCTCCATCTTCTTTATCTTCTTTTTGTTCATCTTCTTCTTTTTCTTCTGTGACTTCAGCGTGTTTTTTGTTTTTTAACTCTTCTTCTTCTTCTTCTCCTTCTTCTTCTTCTTCTTCTTCTTCTTCTCCTACTTCTTAGTCCACTTCTTCTTCTTTCTCTTCGTCATTGTCTTCTTCTTCTTCTTCTTCTTTTTCTTCTTCTTTGCCTTTCGCCCCTTCTTCTACTTCTTTATCTTCTTTACCTTCTTCTTCTTCTTTTTCTTCTTCTTCTTTTTCTTCTTCTTCTTCTTTGTCTTCTTCTTCTTCAACTTCTTCTTCTTCTTTTTTTTCATTTTGTTCTTTATTTTATACTTCTTGTACTTCTTCCTCTGCTTTTTGTTCTTCTTTGACTTCTTCTTTGTGCTCTTCTTGTTTTTGTTCTTCTTCTTCTACATCTACTTCTTCTACTTCTTCTTCTTCCTCTTCTTCTTCATCATCATCATCTTCTTCTTCTTCTTCTTCTCCTTCTTCTTCTTTGTCTTATTATCATTGTTATTATAATAATAATAATTATTATTGTTATTATTTGTTAATCTTATTCTTCTTCCTCTTCTTATTCTTATTATTCTTATTCTTACATCTCTTCGTCTTCTTCTTCTTCTTCCACTTCTTCTTCTTCTTCACCTTCTTCTTCTTCTTCTTCTACTTCTACTTCTTATTCTTTTTCTTTATCGTCTTCTTCTTCTTCTTCTTCGTATTGTTCTTCTTCTTCTTTGTCTTGTTCTTCTTCTTCTTATTCTTTTTTTCTTCTTCCTCTTCTTCTTCTTCTTTTTGACCTTTTTTCTTCTTCTTCTTCTTCTTCTGCTTCTTCTTCTTCTTCTGCTTCTTCTTCTTCTTCTTCTATATCTTCTTCTTCTTTTACTTCTTCTTCTTCTTCTTTTTCTTCTTCATCTTCTTATCTTTTTTCTACTTCTTTCGTATTGTCTACTTCTTCTTCTTCTTCTTATCTTCTTATTCCTCTTCTTCTACTACTTCTTCTTCATCTTCTTACACTTTTTCATCTTCTTCTTCTTTTTCTTTGCCATCTTCTTTCTCAGCGTCGTCTTCTTCTTTTTGATCTTTTTTTTCTTTTTGTTCTTCTTTTTTTCTTACTCCTTCCTTTTTTTTGTTCTTCTCCTTCTACTTCTTCTTCTTACTATTCCTCTTCTTCTTCTTCTTCTTCTTCTTTCTCCACATCTTCCTCTGTTTCTTCTTTTTCTTCTTTTTCTTCTTCTGCTTCTACTGCTACTTCTTATTATTATTCTTCTTCATCATCCTCTTCTTCTTCCTCATCTTTTTCTTCTTCTTCTTCTTCTTCTTCTTCTTTTCCTTCTTCTTCTTCTTCTTTTTCTAACTTGACTTCTTCTTCTTCTACTTTGTCTTCTTCTTTTTCTTCTTCTACTTCTCCTTCTTCTTCTTCTTCTTCTTCTTCTGCTTCTCCTTCTTCCTTTTCTTCTTCTTCTTCTTCTTCTTCTTCTACTTCATCTTCTTCTTCTTCATAATCATCATCTTCTTATTCTTCTTCATCTTCTTCTTCTTCCTCTTCTTCGACTTCTTCTTCTTTTCCTTCTTTTTCTTCTACTTCATTTTATTCTTCTTTTTCTTCTTCTTCTTCTTCTTCTTAATCTTTTTCTTCTTCTTCTTCGTCTTTTCTTATTCTTCCTCCACTTCTTCATCTTCGTCCTCTTTTACTTCTTCTTCTACTTCTTCTAATTCTTCTTCTTCTTCTCTTTCTTCTTCGTCTTCGTCTTCTTCTTCTTCCCCTTCTTCTTCTTCTTATTCTTCTTCTTCGTGTTCCTTTTCTTTTTCTTCTTTTACTTCAACCTCTTCCTCTATGTCTTCTTCT
>JAIUJO010000220.1:590000-595000 GCA_023846275.1 Vanilla planifolia | reverse complement strand
TTCGTTCTTCTTCGCCTTCTTCTTCTTTCTTTTTCTTCTTCTTCTACTTCTTCTTCTTCTTCTTCTTTTACTTTTCCTTCTCTTTCTTCTTCTTCTTCTTCTCCTTTTTTCTTCTTCTTCTTCTTCTTCTTCTTCTTCTTCTTTTTCTTCTTCTTCTTCTTCTTCTCCTTCTTCTTCTTCTTCTTCTTCTACTTCTTCTTCTCCTTCTTCTTGTTCTTATTCTTGTTCTTGTACTTGTTCTTCTTCTTCTTCTTCTTCTTATTCTTCAACTTTTTCATCTCCTTCTCTTAAATCTTCTTCTTCTTCGACTTCTTTTTCTTCTTACACTTCTACTTCTTCTTCTTCCTCATCTCCTTCTTCTTCATCTTATTATTCTTCTTCTTCTTCTCCTCCATCTTCTCCTACTACTTCTTCTGCTTTCTATTGTTTTTCTTCTACTTCTTTTTCTTCTTCTTCTTCTTCTCCACCTTCTTCTTCTTCTTCTTCTTCTCGATCTTCTCCATCTTCTTCCTCTTCCTTTTCTTCTTCTCCATCATCATCATCATCTTCTTCTTCTTCTTCCTTTTCTTCTTCTTCTTCTTGTTGTCCTTCTTCTTCTTCATATTCTTCTTCTTCTACTTCTTCTTAATCTTCTTCTTCTACTTCTTCTTCTTTTTGTTCTTCCCCATTTTCATCTTCTTCTTCTTCGTCTACTTCTTCTCATTCTTGTTCTTCTCCTTCTCCTTCTTTTTCCTCTTCTACTTCTTCTTTCTTCTTCTCACTCCTTTTTATTCTTCATCTTGTTATTTCCATTTTTATTCTTCTTGTTCTTCTTGATCCCATTCTTCTTCTTCTTCTTATTCTTCTTCATGTTCTACTTCATCTTTTTCTTCTTCTTCTTCTTCTTCTTTCGTCTGCTTTTTCTTCGTCTTCTTCTTCTTCTTCTTCCTCCTTCTTCTCTTTCTTCTCCTTCTTCTTGTTGTCCTTTCTCTTCATTTTGATATTCCTTCTTCTTTTTCTTCTTCTTCTACTACTTCTACTTCTCCGTACTCTTTTTTTTATTCTTCGTCTTCTTCTTCTTCAGCATCTTCTTCTTCTTCTTCTTGTCCAACTTCTTCTTCTTCTTCTTCTTCGTCTACTTTCTTCTTCTTCTTCTTCTTCTTCTTCTTTTTCTCTTCTTCATCTTCTTCTTCTTGTTCCCCATCTTCGTGTTCTTCTTCTTTTTCTTGTTCTTCTTCTTCTTCTCCTTCTCCATTTTCTTCTTCTTCTTCTTCTTCTTCTTCTTCCTCTTCTTCTTCACCTCCTTTTCCACCATCTTGATCTTTTTCTTCTTTTTCTTCCACTTGGATTTCTTCTTCTTCTTCTCATTCTTCTTCTTCTTCATCTTCTTCTTCTCCTTCTTCTTCTCCTCGTCCTTCTTCTTCTTCTTCTTATTCAATTCTTTTCTTCTTCTTCATTATCAACTTCTTCTTCTTCACCTTCTTCTTCTTCTACTTCTTCTTCTTCTTCTTCCTTCTTCCTTCTTCTTCTACTTCTTCTTCGTGTTCTTTTTCTTATTCTTCTTCTTCTCGTTCTTCTTCTTTCTCTCCTTCATCATCATCATCGTCATCATCATCATCATCTTCTTCTTCTTCTTCATCTTCTTCTCCTTCTTCTTCTTCATTTTCTTCTTCTTCTTCTCTTTTTCTTCTTCATTTTCTTCTTCTTCTTCTCCTTCTTCATTCTTCCTCTTCACTTTTCTTCTCCTTCTCTTTATTCTTCTTATTCGACTTCTTCTTCTTCTTCTTCTTCTTGTTTTAACTACTGCTTCTTCATCTTCTCCTTCTTCATCTACTTCTTGTTTTGCTTTTCTTCTTCTTCTTTTGCTTTTCCTTTTTCTTCTTCTTCATCTTCTTGTTCTTTTTCTTCTTCCTCTTCTTCTTGTTTAATTTCTTCTTCTTCTTCTTATTCTTCTTGTTCTTTTTCTTCTTCTTTTGCTCTTTCTTCTTTTTCTCCTTCTCTTTCTTCCAAATCTATTTCTTCTTTTACTTCTTTCTTCTTCTATTATCTCTTCTTCTTCTTCTTCTTCTCCTTCTTTTTCTACTTCTTCATCATCTTCTTCTTCTTCTTCTTCTTCTTCCCCTTTTTTCTTCTACTTCTTTTTCTTCTTCTTCTTCTTCTTCTTCTTCTTATCCTTCTCCTTTTTCTACTTTTTCGTCTTCCTCTTCTTTTTCTTCATCATCGTCTTGTTGTGGTGGTTGTTGTTGTTCTTCTTCTTCTTGTTTTCCTTCTTATTCTTCTTCATCTACTTTTTTTATCATCATCATCATCTTCTTCTTCTTCTTCTTCACCTCCTTCTTTTCTTCTTTTTCTTCTTGTTCTTTTTCTTTTCCTTCTTCTTCTTCTTTCTTGTTCTTCTCATTGCTCTCCTGCTTCTTCTCCAACTTCTTCTTCTTTGATGTCTTCTTATTCTTGTTCTTCTTCTTCTCCTTCTTTGTCCTCTTCTTCTCCTACTTCTTTGTCTTCCTCTTCTTTTCCTTCTTCTTCATCTTCTTCATCCTCCTCTCGTTCTTCTTCTTATTCTTCCTTTCTCCATCTCCATGTTGTTCTTCATCTTCATCTCCTTCTCCATCTTCCTCTTCTTCTTCTTCTTCTTCTTCTCCTTCTTCTTCTTCTTCTTCTTCTTTTTCCTTTTCCTCTTCTCCTCCTGGTTCCTCTTCTTCTTATTCTTCTTTTCTTCTACATCTATTTTTTCTTCTTCTTCTTCTTCTTCTTCTCATTCTCCTTCTTCTTCTACTTCTTCTTCTTCTTCTTCTTTTTCTTCTCCTTCTTCTTCTTCTTCTTCTCCTTCTTCTCCTACTTCTTCTTCTTCTTCTTCTTCTTCACCTTCTCAGTATTTTTTAACATCTTTTTTTTCCTTCTTCCTCTTCTTCTCTTCTTATTATTTTTCTTCTTCTTCTACTCCATCTCCATCTTCTTCTTCTTCTACTCCTTCTCCATCTTCTTCTTCTTCTTCTTCTTATCCTCCTCCTACCTCTTCTTCTACTTCTTCTTCTTCTCCTTCTCATTCTTCTTCTTCTTCTTCTTCTTCTTCTTCTTCTTCTTCCTCTTCTACTTCATGTCCTTCTTCTGTTACTTCTACTTCTTCTTCTCCAACTTCTACTTCTTCTTCTTCGTATTCTTTTCTATCATCTTCTTCTCCTTCTTCTTCTTCTTCTTCTTCATCATCATCATCTTCTTCTTCAACTCCTTCTTCTTCTTCTCCTTCTTTTTCTTCTACATCTTCTTCTTCTTCTTCTTCTTCTTCCACTCCTTCTTCTTCTTTTTCTCCTTCCACTTCTCCTATTTCTTCTTCTTGTTCTTCTTCTTCTTCTCCTTTTTCTTCTTCTTCTTCTTCTTCTTCTTCTTCATCTTCTTCCTCTTCTTCTTCTTTTGCTTGTTCTTCTACTTCCTCTCCTTTTCCTTCTTCTTCTTTTGCTTCTTCTTCTACTTATTCAACTTCTTCTTCCTCTTCCTCTTCTTCTTCTTCTTCTTCTTTTTCTTGTTCTTCTTCTTCTTCTTCATCTTCTTCTTCTCTTTCTTTTTCTTCATTTTCTTTCTCTCCTTCTTCTAATTCTTCTTCATATTTTTGTTCTTCTTCTTCCACTTCTTCTTCTCCTCCTTCTTCTTTTTCTTCTTCTTCTTCTTCTTGTAATACTACAAGTTCACTTTCGTCTCCTTCTTCTTCTTCTTCTTCTTCGTCTTCTTCTTTTCCTTTGTCTTCTACTACTACTACTTCTTCTTCTATTTCTTCTTCTTCTTCTCCTTCTCCTTCTTCTTCTTCTTCTCTTTCCTCCTCTTCTTATTTTTCATCATCATCATCATCATCATCTTCTTCTTCTTCTTCTTCTTCTACTACTTCTTCTTTTTCTCCTTCTTGTACTACTACAAGTTCTCTATCGTCTCCCTCTTCTTCTTCTTCTTCTTCTTCTTCTTTTCTTTTGTCTACTACTACTTCTTCATCTTCTTCTTCTTCTTCTCCTTCTACTTCTTCTTCTTCTCCTCTTCCTCCTCCTCGTCCAGCTTCTTCTTCTTCTTCATCTTTTTCTACTTCTTCTCCATCTTCTTCTTCTAGATTTTCTTCTAATTCTTCTTCTTTTATTTCATCTTCTTCTCTTCTCCTACTCCTCCTTCTAATTCTTCTTTTTGTTCTACTTTTCCATCTTCTTCTTCATCTTCTTCTTCTCCTCCTTCTTCTCTTTCTTTTCTTCTTCTTTTTCTTCTTCCTCTTCTTCTTCTTCATCTTCTTCTTTTTATTCTTCTTCTTCTCCTTCTTCCACTTCTTCTTCTTTTCCTTCTTCTTTTTCTCCTTTTTCTTCTTCCTCTCCTTCTTCTCCTTCGTCTTTTTTCTTCTTGTTCTTCTTCTTCCTCTTCTTCGTTTTCTTCACCTTCTTCTTCTTTTACTACTACTTCTTCTTCTTCTTATTCTTCTTGACCTTCTTCATCTCCTTTTTCTTCTTATTATTCTTCTTCTTCTTCTCCTCCTCCTCCTCCTTTCTTGTTCTTCTCCTACTTCTCGTTCTCTTTCTCCTTCTTCTTCTACTCCTCCTTATTCTTCTTCTTCTTTTCTTCTTCTTCTTCTTTTTCTTGTCCTTCTTCTTCTTCTTCTACTGCTTGTTGTGTTTGTTGTTGTTGTTGTTCTTCTTCTTCTTCTACTTCTCTTTCTTCTTCTTCTTCTTTTTCATTTTCTTCTTTTTCTTTTTCTTTTTCTCCTCCTCTTCCCTCTCCTACTCCTTCTTCTTCTACTTCTTTTCTTTGTTCTTCTTCTTCTTCCTCTTCTTCTTCTTCTGGTTCTCCTTTTTCTTCTTCATCTTCTTCTTCTTCTTCTTTTACTTCTTCTTCTTCTTCTTTCTTCTTCTTATACTTCTTTTTCTTTTTATTCTACTTCTTGTTCTTCTTCATCCACTTCTTCTAGTTCTCTTTCTTCTTCTTCTCCTCCTTATTTTTCTTCTACTTGTCCTTCTTCTTCTTATTCTTCTTCTTCCTTTTCTTCTTCTTCTTCT
>JAIUJO010000220.1:582500-587500 GCA_023846275.1 Vanilla planifolia | reverse complement strand
CTTCTACATCTCCTTCTCCTCCTCCTTCTTCTTTTTCTTCTTCTTCTCCTTCCTCTTCTTCTTCTCTTACATCATCATCTTCTACTTCTTGCTCATCTTCTTCTTCTTGTTCTTCTTCTTCTAATTCTACTTCTTCTTCTTCTTCTTTTACTGCTTCTACTTCTCTTTCTTCTTCTTCTTCTTCTTCTTATTCTTCATCTTTTTCATCTGCTTTGTCTTCTACTTCTTCTTTTTCTTCTTCTTCTTCTACTTCTTCATCTTCTTCTTCTTCTCCTCTTCCTCCTCGTCATTCTTCTTCTTCTTCTTCTTCTTCTTTTTCTTCTTTTCTACTTCTTCTCCACCTTCTTCTTCTTCTTCAATTTCTTCTTTATTTTCTTCTACATTTCCTTCTTCTTCTCCTCCTACTTCTTCTTGTTCTTCTTTTCATTCTTCTTCTTCAGCTCCTTATACATCTTCTTCTTCTCCTTCTCCTGTTTCTTTTTTTTCTTCTTCTTGTTCTTCTTCTTCTTTTTGTTCTTCTTCTCCTTCATCATCATCTTCTTCTTCTTCTTCTTTGCTTTCTTCTATTTGTACTTTTTATTCTTGCTTCCTTCTTCACCTTCTTCTTCTTCTTCTTCTTTCTATTCTTCTTCTTCTTCACCTTCTTGTTGTTCTTCCTCTTCTACTTCTTTTTCTTTTTCTTTTTCTCCTTCTTCTTCACGTTCTCATTCTTCTTCTTCTTCTTCTTCTTTTTCTTCTTCTTCTTCTACTACTACTTCTTCTTCTTCTACTCCTCCTCCTCCTCCTCTTCCTTCTTGTTCTTCTCCTACTTCTCCTTCTCGTTCTTCTTCTTCTTCTTCTTCTTCTCCTCCTCCTTTTTCTTATCTTTCTTCTTTTTCTTCTTCTTCTCCTCCTTGTTCTTCTTTTTCTCCTTCCTCTTCCTCTTCTCCTTCTACTTCTTTTTCTTCTCCTTTTTCTTTTTCTACTTCTTCTTTTTTTCTTTTTCTTCTTTTTCTTCTTCTTCTTCTTCTTGTCCTTCTCCTTCTTCTACTTCTTGATCTTTCTCTTCTTCTTCCTCTTCTTCATCTTCTTTTCCTTCTTCTTCTTTTCCTATTCTTCTTCTTCTTCTTCTTCTTCTTCTTCTTATTCTTCTTCTTATTCTTCAACTTCTTCTTCTTCTTGTTCTTCTTCTTCTTTTTCTTCTTCTTCTTCTTCTTCTTCTTGTTCTTCTTCTTCCTTTTCTCCTCCTTCTTCTTCTTCTTCTTCTTCTTCTTCCACTTCTCCTTCATCTACTTATTCTTCCTCTTCTCCATCTCCACCTTGTTCTTCATCTTCTTGTCGTTCTCCATCTTCCACTTCTTCTTCTTCTTCTTCTCCTTCTTCTTTCTCTTCTTCTTATTCTTCTTCTTTTTCCTTTTCCTCTTCACCTCCTCGTTCCACTTCTTCTTATTCTTCTTTTCATCTGCGTCTCTTTCTTCTTCTTCATCTTCTTCTCATTCTGCTTCATCTTCTACTTCTTCTTCTTCTTTTTCTTCTACTTGTTCTACTTCCTCTCCTTCTTTTTCTTTTTCCTCTTCTCGTTCTTCTTCTTCTACTTCTTTTGCTTCTTCTTCTTCTTCTTCTTCTTCCTCCTCATCTTCTTCTTCTTCTTCTTATTCTTCTTCTTCTTCTTCTTGGTCTTCTTTATCTTCTTGTTCTTCGTCATCATCATCATCATCATCTTCTACTTCTTCTTCTTCTTTTTGTTCTTGTTCTTCTTTTTCTTCTACTTCTTCTTCTTCTTCAACTTCTTCTTCTCTTTCTTTTCCTTCTTTTCTTCTTCACCTTCTCCTAATTCTTCTTCTTCTTCTTCCTCTTCTTCTTCAACTTCCCCTTCTTCTTCTTCTTCTTCTTCTTCTTCTCCTTCATGTTCTTCTTCTCCTTCCTCTTCTTCTTTTTCATCATCTTCTTCTTCTTCTTCTTTTTCTTCTTCTTCTACTTCTTCTTCTTCTTCTTCTTCTTGTACTACAATTACTACTTCTCTTTCTTCTTCTTCTTTTTCTTTTTCTTCTTCTTCTTCTTCTTCTTCTTCTTCTTCTTTTTCTTCTTCTTGTTCTTGTTCTTGTTCTTGTTCGTCTTCTTCTACTTCTTCTACTTATTCTTCTTTTGCTTCTTCTTTAGCTTCTTCTTCTTCATCTTCCTCTTCCTCTTCACCTTCTTCTTCTCTTTCTTTTTCTTCATTTTCTTCTTCTTATTTTTCTTTTTCTTCTTCTTCTTCTTCTTCTTTTCCTACTTCCTTTTCTTCTTTTTCTTCTTCCTCTCCTTTTTCTCCTTCTTCTTCTCCTTCTTCGACTTCTCCATCTTCTTCGCTTTCACCTTCTTCTTCTCCTTCTACTTCTTGTTCTTCTTCTTCTTCTTCTTCTTTTTCTCCTTTTTCGTCATCTTCTCATTCTTATTCTTCTTCTTCTTCCTCCTCTTCTTCTTCTTCTTTTCTTCTCCTTATCTTCCTCCCTCTCCTTCTTCCTTTATGTTCTCCAACTTCTCCTCATCCTTCTTCATCTTTCTTGTTCTTCTCCTACTTCTCTTTCTAATTCTTCTTTGTCTTCTTCTGCTCCTCCTTTTTGTTATCTTTCTTCTTCTTCTTCTTCTACTCGTCTTTGTTCTACTTCTCATTTTTCTTCCTCTTCTCCTCCTTCTTCTTCTTCTCCTTTTTCTCTTTCTACTTCTTCTTTTTCTTTTTCTTCTTCTTCTTCTTCTTCTACTTCTTCTTTTCCCTCTCTTTCTTCTACCTCTTCATCTTTCACTTCTTCTTCTTCTTCTTCTTCATCTTCTCCTTCTCCATCATCTTCTTCTTCTTCTTCGACTTTTTCTTCTTCTCCTTCATTTTCTTCTTCATCCTCTTTTTCATCAACATCATCATCTTGTTCTTCTTCTTCTTCTTTCTCCTGTCCTTCTTGTTCTTGTTCTTGTTCTTCTTCTTCTCCTCCTCCTTCTTCTTCTTTCTTATTCTTCTCCATGTTCTCCTCCTTCTTCCTCTTCTTCTTCTTATTATGCAACATCTTCTTCTTCTTCTTCTTCTTCTTCCTCTTTTTCTTCTTCTTCTTCTTCTTCTTTTTCTTCTTCTTCTACTTCTTCTTCTTCTCCTTCTTCTTCTTCTTCTTTTTTTTCTTCATCATCATCATCATCATCTTCTTCATCTTCTTCTTCTTCCTCTTCCTCTCCTTCTTCTTCTTCTTCTTCTTCTTTTTCTTCTTCTTCTTCTTCCTCTTCTCCATCTTCTTGTACTTCCTCTTCTCCATCTCTGTCTTGTTCTTCATCTTCTTCTCGTTCTCCGTCTTCCCTTTCTTCTTCTCCTTGTACTTCTTCTTCTTCTTCTTCTTTTTTCCTTTTCCTCTTGTCATCCTTGTTCCTCTTCTTCTTGTTCTTCATGTTCTCATTCTTCTTCTTCATATTCTTCTTCTTCTACTTCTTCTTCATATTCTTCTTTTACTTCTTCTTCTTCTTTTTATTCTTCTCCTTTTTCATCTTCTTCTTCTTCGTCTACTTCTTCTCCTTCTTGTTCTTCTTCTTCTCCTTCTTTTTCCTCTTCTACTTCTTCTTCTTCTTCTCCTTCTTTTTATTCTTTATCTTCTTCTTATTTCCTTTTTATTCTTCTTGTTCTTCTTGATCCCATTCTTCTTCTTCTTGTTCTTCTTCATCTTGTACTTCATCATTTTCTTCTTCTTCTGCTTCATCTTCTTCTTCGTCCTCTTCTTCTTCTTCGTCTTCTTCTTCTTCGTCTTCTTCTTCTTCTTCTTCTTCTTCTTCTCCTTCTTCTCCTTCTTCTTGTTCTCCTTTTTCTTCATTTTGATATTCTTCTTCTTCTTCTTCTTCTTCTTCTTCTTCTCCTTCTTCTTCTAGTACTTCTACTTCTCCTTCCTCTTCTTTTTATTCTTCTTCTTCATCTTCTTCTTCTTCAATATCTTCTCCTTCTTCTTGTCCAACTTCTTCTTCTTCTTCTTCTTCTTCTTCGTCTACTTCTTCTTCTTCTTCTTCGTCTTCTTCTTCTTCTCCTTCTTCATCTTCTTCTTCTTGTTGTCCATCTTCATCTTCTTCTTCTTCTTCTTCTCCTTGTCCATTTTCTTCTTCTTCTTCTTCTTCTTTTTCTTCTTCCCCTTCTTCTTCTTCTTCTTTTTCTTCCTCTTTCTCTTCTTCTTCTTCTTCTTCTTTTTCTTCTTCTTCTTCTTCGTCTTGTTCTTTTCTTTTGTCTACTACTACTTCTTCATCTTCTTCTTCTTCTTCTCCTTCTACTTCTTCTTCTTCTCCTCTTCCTCCTCGTCCAGCTTCTTCTTCTTCTTCATCTTTTTTTACTTCTTCTCCATCTTCTTCTTTTTCTTCTTCTTCTGCTTCTTCTTCTTCTTCTTCTTCTTCTAGATTTTCTTCTAATTCTTCTTCTTTTATTTCATCTTCTTCTCTTCTCCTACTCCTCCTCCTTCTAATTCTTCTTTTTGTTCTACTTTTCCATCTTCTTCTTCATCTTCTTCTTCTCTTCCTTCTTCTCTTTCTTTTCTTCTTCTTTTTCTTCTTCCTCTTCTTCTTCTTCATCTTCTTCTTTTTATTCTTATTCTTCTCCTTCTTCCTCTTCTTCTTCTTTTCCTTCTTCTTTTTCTCCTTTTTCTTCTTCCTCTCCTTCTTCTCCTTCTTCGTTTTCTTCTTGTTCTTCTTCTTCCTCTTCTTCGTTTTCTTCACCTTCTTCTTCTTCTTCTTCTTCTTCTCCTTCTTTTACTACTACTTCTTCTTCTTCTTATTCTTCTTGACCTTCTTCATCTCCTTTTTCTTCAAATTATTCTTCTTCTTCTTCTCCTCCTCCTCCTCCTTTCTTGTTCTTCTCCTACTTCTCGTTCTCTTTCTCCTTCTTCTTCTACTCCTCCTTGTTCTTCTTCTTCTTTTCTTCTTCTTCTTCTTCTTCTTGTCCTTCTTCTTCTTCTTCTACTGCTTGTTGTTGTTGTTGTTCTTCTTCTTCTACTTCTCTTTCTTCTTCTTCTTCTTTTTCATTTTCTTCT